>PVKM010000275.1:0-61309 GCA_004027735.1 Carollia perspicillata | reverse complement strand
ACTTGCATGTTTATTTCTTTCACCAAATTAAGGAAGTTTTCTTTCATTACTTTTTCAAACAGAGTTCTAATTTCTTACTCTTCTCCTTTTGGCACCCCTGATGTGAACGTTCGACTTCTTGAAGTTGTCCCACAGGCTGCTTACACTATCCTCAATTTTTTTGTATTATTTTTCTTCTTGTTCTGATTGGTTGTTTTTTGCTTCTTTTTGTTCCAAATCATTGATTCACTCCACTGTTGTTTCCCTGTAAATTGTTCTTTATTCCAATTAGTATATCCCTCATTTCTGACTGGACCTTTTTTATGCTGTTGGGGTCCTCACTAAGTTCTTTGAGCATCCTTATGACCAGTGTTTTGAACTCTGCATCTGATAGATTGCTTATCTCCATTTTGTTTAGTTCTTTTCCTGGAGTTCTGATCTGTTCTTTCATTTGGGCCATGTTTCTTTGTCTCCTCATTTTGGCAGCCTCCTTGTGTTTGTTACTATGTATTCGGTACTGATGCTATGACTCCCTCTCTTGGTAGTGTGGCTTAATTTAGTAGGTATCCTGTAGCATCCAGTGGCACAGCCTCTCCTATCACCCAAGCTGGATATATAAGGTGCACCCTCCATGTGGGCTGAGTACATCCTCCTGTTACAGTTGAACCTTGATTGTTGTTTGCAGATCAATGGGAGGGATTTACCCAGGCTATTCAGTTACAAGAACTGGCTGTAAACACTGACCGCCAATCTCCACCATTGTGGAGAATCAGCTGTGCAGGGGCAGGGTGGTGGTGCTTTGACATGGTCTATAGATATTCACTGGGTGTGCAGGCTCTGGGATTTCCTGGATTGTGCGGGACAAGGCTAGCCCCCACCTGTGTTCCACCCAGGGCCACCCTACATGAGTTATGAAATGGTCTGAGATGCCTGCCACTTGTACTGGGCTTGGCGATTTTCAGGCAAAGCCAAACTGTGAATCTAGGCTGGCTGCTGTTTGCGTCAGGCCTGGCACCACTTAGCAAAGAGTATGGAAGCTGGGGGCTGGCTGTTGCTTGTTTGATGGAATTTAGAAAGTCCTGAAACATGAGCCATGACCAGCCATTCATATGGAGAAGCAGCTTTGGTGGGCCTGCAAATTGGGTGGGACAGAGTCTTAGGGGATCTCCTGGATGGGGCAAATAGAGTTAGACAGATTGATGGAGTTTCAGATATAGCACCCACATGTTGGCTCTGTGGTTCTGTTGGGGGAGGGCTCAGAAAGGGACAATGGTTTCTGCCTGCCTTTTTCTTTGGTAGAAAGCTGTCCTCCAGCTCCCACCTTGATGCCAGACACTTCAGTTTCTTCCTGTATGCCACAGGCACCTCTCAAGTGCTACCTCATTGCTGGAGCTCAGGGAGAGTGATGAATAAATCTACATGTGGCTTCTTTAAGGGGAAGTGCTTCGGGCTCCAGCAGTTTCTTTCACTCACTCAAACCTTGCTGGTTTTTGCAGCCAAGAGTTATGGTCTTATCTTCCTGGCACTGGAACCCTGGTCTGGGGATCCTGGTGTGGGGCTGGGCCTCCTCACTCCCAAGATATCCCTCCTGAATGTTTATCTACCACACATGGATGTGAGACCAGCCTGTTCCATGTCTTCTCCCCTCCTACCAGTCTGGATGGATGTGGTTGCTATAATTCCATAGTTGATAGACTTCCATTCACCTCACTTTCTGAGAGCTCTGAGTGATGGTTGCTTTATGCTTTAGTTGTACATTTCATGTGGTTGTGCGAGGAGGTGAGCCATGCTTACACAAGCAGCCATCTTGATCAAAAGTCCCATTCCATAAATCTATAACAGCACAATCTGAGGCTCAGAGAAGTTGTGCCTTGTGCAATTAATCACAATTCATTAGTTTAACAGTGGTAGACCTAATATTAGAACCCTAATCTACTTTGCTCCATATAATGCTCTCTCCCAAACAATGAAGAATTAGATTTCAAGTCCAGATGAAGCACCAATCCTATGGTGGAAGAAGAGGGTAAAGAGGAGAATAATATCTGAAACTCTTCCAAATTCCTATTATTTTTCTTTTTAAAATGGCATTCAGTTAATTATAATGTCAACTAATCAACAAAATAAACAAGTGAGCAAAATATATCCAGAGACTTGTAAATAAAAAACAAATGGACAGTGACCAGAGGGTGGAGGGCAGGGAGGTAATGGGGGAAAGAAGGGGGAGGGTCATCAAGGAAGAAGTATAAAGGACCCACGGATGAAGCCAAAAGGGGTGGAGGATTGAATGTGGAAGGTGGGTGGCGGGTAGGGCAGGGGAGAGTAATGCGGGGGTTGGGAAATGGGGACAACTGTAACTGAAGAACAATAAAAAAGTCTATACACACACACACAAAGACACTCTGAGATGTTCCTAAGCTGACCTGTTGGAAGTTTTCACTGCTTGAACTTGAGGTTTTCCCTACATTCTGAATAATGCTTTTCAGAAAGTAGAAGTCTTGATGTACAGAAAGCCCACCTAACTTCTGTTCATACTTACCAGAATGGTAGTCACCACTATGGTCCGATTCTCTGAGGATGCACTGTCATTGCTGATTTGCTGATCAGAAAAAGGCACAAACCTCTCATACTCATTCCAGTAGCCAGCCTAGAAAGAGCAGACATTTGACCTGGTTGCCCATTTTTCTCTAAAAAAGTATACCATGAAATTCAAATGCTGTTGTGGGATGGAACATTTTTTTTAGTTGCTTGAGCTTTACAAGGATTGAAGTCCTGTAACCCTCTGTCTTCCACCCTCACCAGGACCCTGACACCAACACACACAGTTGTGCTGTTCCTTCATCCTGGGGGTTCCTATCTCTACCTCATGACTTCATGTTTACTAACATTTTGTAAAATAATTTAGCCCATGTAGGATGATCAGCCTTTTAAAATTTAAACTCATGTAGCAGAAAAATACTTTGCTTTGGACTGTAGGAGAGCTGGTGTGGGGGGTTGGCAAACCAGTGGGTATCCTGTAGAAGTGACACAAGATATTTTATGTTTTTCCCTGGCTGGTGTGGCTCAGTGGATTGAGCATCAGCCTGTGAAGCAAAGGGTCACTGGTTTGATTCCCAGTCAGGGCACATGCCTGGGTTGCAGGCAGGTCCCCAGTTGGGGGCATACGAGAGGCAACCACACATTGATGTTTCTCTCTCTCCTTTCCCCCTCTCTAGAAGAATAAATAAATTTAAAAAAGGTATTTTACTTTCTGAGGTTTTATCAAATAGCTACTAAATCCCCACTTCACACCTAACTCAGCTATTAGTGTGATAGAAACAAAGTGGTCTTTATAACATTTAGCTGTAAAGAAAAGAATTTTGTTCTAAGTCCTTTTGGTGGGTGAGTTGGCAAAATGAAGAGATACCTACTTTCCAACTCTTTTGCTAAAACTATATATACCTAGGCAGCTTCTGTTTAACTAAAAACATACTGTAAAATTGGTGATTCTTTCCCCTTATTGTTAATAGCTCTTGAATCTACCATTTATAGGACCAGACTCAGAGGGAAATACTTCTTTTAAACTGTGTAGGTGGAACACGGATTACAAAACAGCTCTCCATCATATCTATACTATTTGCTGAATGGAAAGGCAGAAATGATGTGTGGAAATTTGTTTTGTGTGTGTTTCTAAGACCTGTTTTCTTGCACCTGGTTGATGTTACATATTGAAAGATGTTTTCTTTGCATATCTGTTTTGGTTACTTACTTTTCGAGAGCCAGTGACTTTCATTTCATATACATCGATAGTATAATTTGTCCTACGTCCATATGTGTCAAATTGGATGTTTCCAGTCATTCCTTGTACTTGCACCTGTTAAAGAGGAAAATGCAGAATTTTAAAATAGCACCACATTATTGCCTTCTAGGTCTCTGAGATGAGGCCTGCTGACATATCTTGGAGTCTTGGAGGACTTTTATCTTGAATCATTGAACTATATATCTACCAGATCATGTCTATGTAGATCTTTATTTTCTCCCCAGTATTTTTCAGATATACCTTATAATTATGAAGCTTTGAGTGGGTGTGATAGGCAGTTACCTGTATGATACAGTGAGGGCCCTATCACTACTTTTTCAGGGGTCCAAAATTTGCACCACTAGTCTCTTCTTAAGGGATAGCTCAAAGAGTAGTCCACACTAGGGTAATGTATTCTTCTAAACTGTAAATTTCTTGGGGGCTGTGACTATGTCTTATCTTAGTGTTCTCAATAGCTGAACATAAACTGATTTCAGTATCATGAGCTTTGGAGCTCCTGGATTCATATTCCAGCTTCATCACTTACTGTATGACCTTAGGTATATGTTCCTTAATACATTTGTATGTTAGTGTCCTAATCTGTAAAAAAAATCCTAGAAGTATTTATTCCTCTGAGTTGTTGGGAGGATTAAATGATTTATACATATAAAGTGTTTAGAATAGTGTGTGACATGTAGTAAGCTTTGCAATACATGCTAGGTATGTTAATTATTATTAATCAAAATGAATTTAGTTGCATTTCTTAAGAGGGTTATGCATTTACCTGATACCATGGCAACAAGGTGAGGTTTACCTTTTATTTAACCTATGCCCAGCTATAGGGAGGTAGCAGACAGCTAGGCTATGGAGAGATAATCCTTAGACTGATGAGATTGGTTGAGTCGAAGGAATCAGGGATATGGAGTACTGGATAAGAAAGCTAGAAAATAGAGTAGCCAAAGAACCTATATGTATGACCCATGGACATGAACAATGGTGTGGGGATTGTCTGAGGGAGTGGGTGGTGCTTGATGGAGGGGGGGCAAAGGGGGAAAAATTTGGACAAGCATAATCAATAAAATATAATTTTAAAAAAAGAGATCTATCCCTGGCTGGTGTGGCTCAATGGATTGAGTGTCAGCCTGCAAACCAAAGGGTCATCAGTTCTATTCCCAGTCTAGGGCACATGCCTGGGCTGCAGGCCAGGTCCCCAGTAGGGGGCGCACGAGAGGCAACCACACATTGATGTTTCTCTCCTTCTCTTTCTCCCTCCATTCCCCTCTCTAAAAATAAAAAAATAAAATCTACAAAAAATAAAAAAATAAAATAAATAAATCTAGAGATACTGGAATAGCCTGGAAGCCCATTTGGTATGCCAAATGCAGAATCATGTGTGCCAAAATTTTTACTGAGCCTGGGCCCAACATTATGAACTAACTAATAACAGGACATTTCTGCTGGCTTTAGAGAGTTCCTTACCTACTTTATAGTTCAGGGATACCACATAAAAGACTCTTTACAAATATAAGTCAATGTTGTTATACTTGAATCACTCATTTGGCAAGTAAGGCTCAAGGAATTTGCTTTGAAGAGAAAGAATCTGTCTCATTTCTCTAGGAAGAAAGGATGGAATCTTTTTTTTATCACTGATAGAAAGTAACAAGCTGTTAAGCAAGTCAGAAGTAGTAATGGGCTTGTGATGCCAAAGGAAAAGTTGATGGCAAGTATTAGGGAGCATATTTTCAAAGTGAAAGGGGCTTATTCACCACCAATAGGAAACTGGAATTCCTGTTGAAGGAGGAATGCTCCAATGTCACTTCCTGAAGACAAGATTATTGTCCCATTGACCAAAAAAAAACCTTTGCACTATTGTCAGCTTAGGCTTGCAGAGAAGGTAATGTCACACTTCTAGGTAAAGTAAAGGTCCTTTGTTGAGATAGAAATTGCTTATCTAGTAGGATGAATGTGGTGCATTCTATGATGCATGAATGGTTCTTCACAGTCTATTTTGTACATTGAATTCTAGCATAGGATATAGGTAGGGCAGAGACACTTTCATAGAAACTTATTAAAGAAATCCTTCATTATTGAAAGCAGTAAAGGTTCAAGTCTCATTAAAATTGTATATTTCTGAAGATCTAGTCTATTTAAGCATGATATACAAATTGGACAACAGTCTTGGGTGTGTTCAAGAGATTACACACCCCGTGATTAAAACTTGTTGAGAAGTAGACTTGGATAACCACTCAGAGAGAAGTCTATTTTTAAGGATGTGAATTTAAGTTCCCACCATCCTATGTGGGATACTTTCTTTTTCTCTACCTCTACCTCAGTCTATATTAGGCATTTCTCTTCTGGGTTCCTATTGCATCCTCTGTAGAACTTAATAATATTTTAATCATCTATGTATTTCCATCACCCTTACTAGGTTGGAGGACAATGATTACCCCATTTACAAGTGGCTTTAAGGTCTTTAAAAGCATTTTTTTTACATATTAACTATTTAAATGTGAGCTTCCTTCAACTTATTTCATGCTTGCATACTAACTTGGAATATGATACATAGTTATTGGTTCTCAATAAATATTTACTGAATGAATATTGTGTTCATTTATTCATTAAAGCAGACCCCTTAATGCTTTTGTTTGCCATATTTCTGTGAAGGAAGAGACTGATTTGTTGAGCAACAACTATGTGCTAGTCACAATGAGGGATCCTTTTACATCACATATTTTCACTTTTAATTAATTCAAATAAAATGGGATTTCTTTTAACATAGTAAAAATGATTTGTAAATTCCTGTGAATAGTGGGGATTTGCTGAGAGTTTATCACAAGGGCAGAGACACTTTCATAGAAACTTATTAAAGAAATTCTTCATTATTGAAAGCAGTAAAGGTTCAAGTCTCATTAGAATTGTATATTTCTGAAGATCTAGTCTATTTAAGCATGATATACAAATTGGACAACAGTCTACTATTGAAAATGGCCTATACTTTCTAGCCTCTGGAGCAATAAGAAGAGGTTGACCTGTAGAAAGAAATCATCAAAGAGAGCCAGCTACACAAATTCTTTTGGTTGAGTATTTGATAGTTAGGGCCTGGGGAGAAAGGTTACTTACCTGGCATATAGCTTGAGCTTTATCAGTGAGCTAGACATGCAGAAATTATTTGTGCAATAGTATAATTAATCTAACTTTTTTCTAGTGAAATTAATTTCTTGTCTTTCACTCTGGTAGCCAGTTTTCTAGTTGGGCAATATAGTTGCTTGCATCATGAGTGAGGAGTCAATTGGAGATGCTGGAACTTGCCACTTGATGTTTTGTTGATGAAAACTCCTTTTGATTCACTCTGAGGGAGTTTTATACTTTACTCATCATTATGTTTCACCTGACAATACAAATTTTGTAATAGCTATGAAGGTTGAATTTAATTAACTGCTCTTCAAAATTGTGTAGTGCTACCTCCATAACACAACACTTAGGGCATTTGTTAGGGAACTGACATAATGACATAAAAATATGCATGATGGAATAATGAGTCATATTTCTTTCTTGGAGAGAGAGACACAGGGGCTTCTAAGCCCTGTTGATTGAATGCTTCCAACTTGGCAAGTTTAAGGCAGCAGTAAAAGAGCCAACTGTACAAAATGATGTATGTTATGAGGCCATTACAAATTTTTTGTTGCTGGGTTGTGCACAGAATTATCTTACCATTGCCTATCTCTTTGTTTATTAAGATGTCCTAAACATCAGAGTAATTAAATAAGTGGAAATAAAAGAGTCTTGTAATATTTAAGGCTCATTTTAATGCATGAGAATACATATAGCATAAAGCTAAATATTCAGGCTAGAGCTCTTGCTTGGAAAACAGCAATGAATGGGTGATGCTGCTCCTGCTTGTAAATAATGGAATCTGTTCAAAGGACACTGCTTCAAGCCTTAAATGATCTCCTTCTACGTAAATAGTAAAAACAAGTGATCTATTTGTCTATCCACTGATTTCTTGTACTTTTCTTTAGGCTTTTTCTTTGGGGCATTGGGAAAAGCTTTTAAAGTAGGCCTGGAAATAGATCATGTTCCTGCATTTTACCATGTAGAATATCATAAAGTTTCTTTTTGACAATAAAAATATTATCACACTGACTTAGTTCCAAAGTCCATCCAGGCTAAAAAATTGTCTGGTGAGCCAGAGGATGCTGTTGTTCTTTGTAATGTGTACCTTGAAGTTATGAGGTTCCTATAAAATATTTCAGCCCCCATCAGTAACATATTTCTGGAAAGTCTGAAATTTTCAAAGCCATTTACCATGTCAGTCTGTAACTTTTGGTGGTACTGAGTTGATTTAGTATCTATGGTGTAGCACAGAACTAAATATTCATTTGCCATAAATTTTCCATTTTTCAAGCTTCAAGGAAGAAATTTCTAGCTTTAGATTTCTAGATTTTAGTGAATAAATATCCATGGTTATCTTTCTGCACAGTCTGATATTTTATAGACTCTGATCCTATTCCCTTTAGTATTTACTTTGTCAAAATTGAGGTATCATTTTTTGTGTCTTTATAAGGCCCCCACCCCAATAATCCATTGTGGTTATTACCATTTTCAGAGCTCTCTCGATATCAATTCCTTGACTCCAGGGCACAGCAGGATTTGCCAAGCAGTCTCCAGCACTGCCTCTCCGGGACACATCCACTCGCTGCCTTCTCAGATAGCGAAAAGCTTCTGCTATGACCAATATTGCGTCGTGTGTCAATGCAGATGTATACTAAAATAGATGTATAGAAAACAAGATACCATGACAAATGATGCCCTCAAAACTTGCCTTGTTCCTTATCATTTTCATTATTCTCTACCTCCTCCTCTACAAAATCATCTTCTTAATTATTAAAATCAAGAGATCTCTCTGGGCAAGCCTGACTTTGATTCATTTAAAAATAATAATGGTCCTTACCACATGTAAGTACATGTTAAGATTACTAAAATCATATGGCTCAAGAGAATCTGTCTCTTGCTCTCTCTACTGTGTTTCATATTGAGTGAGTGACTACTAAAAGGCCAGATTCTTTATAAAGAAAGAAAAACGTGAAGTTGAAAGATGGCATATGTAGAATGGAGATGAAACAGCATATCCTAAAGCAAGACTAGGTTATTGCTGTTTCTAGTAGAAAATTCAGATCTGGTGTTTACTTAGGGGAAAATGGAAATAGCTAAGTTAGCTTGAAATTAATTTGGAGGGAAACATTAATCATTTCTGTCTAGACCACATTTCTGGTGAACTGGGACCTCCGGCCAGCAATAAATCAGTTGTTTTTTTTTTTTTCCTGTGGGGAGCAAAAACCAAAGCTGGTGTTTGATTGTAAAAAATTATAATTGTTACTGAGATTTAAATCTGATAATGTTGACAATTCATAGGCAATACTTCATGATGCTACCTCTTTCTGGCAAGAACACTTACTTTCTATTTCTTGGATATATTGGTATGTGTCTACTAGGGCTGAGGCCAGTTACTTAAAACAAGAGATTGAACTATTTGTAATTTGACATGGCTGATGCCTTTTTTATTAAATGAATCAATGTTTGATTGAAATAAGCTGGTCCCTGTTTTGTACATGGTAACAAATACTGGAAGAATATAGAATTCTGTTGATTAAAATATTTTATTTATTTGTTTTTAGAGAAAGGAGAAGGGAGGGAGAAAGAAAGGGAGAGAAACATCAATGTGTGATGGCCTCTCATCCACCCCCTACTGGGGACCTGGCCCACAGCCCAGGCATGTGCCCTCACTGGGAATTGAACTGGTGACCCTTTGGTTGACAGGCCAGTGCTCAATTCACTGAGCCACACCAGCCAGGGCAGAATTCTGTTAATTTTTTTTAAAATGGAGCAAAATCTTCTAGGGGCAATTGTCTCTATAGTATGTCCAAATACATTTGGGAGTGAATACATTGTCATCTTTACAACTACCAATTTCCTTTTCTGACTTTTTAATGTCACTATTCTTTTAGTAGCAAATCATCAAGTATGACTGTAACAGGGGGCATATGTTCTTTATCATTGTATCTGCTGATCCTAGCACTGTATAAAGTCATTGTGGTGGTGTTTTTTTCCTCTAACTGCCTTTCCAAGCCATGCCAAAAGAGCTATTTAATATTCTACTTTTTAGCTTCTACTTACCAATGTGTGGGCAAGTAAAAAAAGCTCCTAAAGGAAATATTCATAAAATATAGAATAAATTAAGCACCAAGATTTTAATCTCTAGACAATTGTATTTCCTAATACAAAATATTGTACCTCATTTTTAAAGTGGGCTTTTGTTTGATTGATGTAGAGAAAGGTTTCTTAATGACTGGTACTAAACAAAAGTAATCTGAAAGATATAACCATCTATTTAAATATCCTATTTTCTTAAGTTATTTAAAGGTTTTTACTTATAAGCCTTAATAGTTCTTTTCAGCAGGTTCTGAGAACTTTAAATATACTGTGAGTTATCAGCAAATAATCCAAAGCTGAGATTGTTTTCCTTGTCTTTTGTGCAACCTCTGAAGAGGCATAAACTACTCTGTAGTAGCCTTTTCATACTTTTACCCTTGTCTACTTTTTGTGTTTAACACAGTGCTAACATATTATAGATACCCCTAAAATATTGAATAAATAAAAATTTCTTCTCTACCTACTAAATCTAAGGATAGCAAAACAGTTTATAGGCAGTTGTATGAAAATCTAAATTTGTAGAAGCTCATCTAATCATAGTGGATGGATTTAGTACATAGAAAATATTTGAATCATCAGAGAAATGCAAATTAAAACCACAATGAATATAACTTCATACCTGTTAGAATGATTATCAAAAACACAAGAAATAACAATTGTCTGTGGGAATGTGGACAAAAGGGAACCCTTGTGCACTGTTGATGGCAATGTAAACTGGTACAGCCACTACAGAAAACAGTATGGAGGGCCCTCAAAAAATTAAAAACAGAACTACCATATGAACCAGCAATTCTACTTCTGGGTGTTTATCTGAAGGGAATGAAATTACTATCTCAAAAAATATCTGCACCCCCATATTTATCACAGAAATATTTATGATAGCCAAGACATGGAAACAACCTAAGTGTTCATCAGTGGATGAATGGATAAAGAAGATGTGGTACATACAATGGGATATTACTGAGCCATAAAATAGAAAGAAATCCTGCTATTTGTAACAACATGGATGAATCCCGAGCACCTATGCTAAGGGAAATAACTCAGACAAAGACAAAAAATCTGAACTCATAAAAATAAGGAACAGATTGGTGATTGCCAGAGGTGGGGGAGGGGGTGGATTGGGGAAATGGTGAAAGTGGTCAAATGGTACAAACTTTCAGTTACAAGATAAATAGTTTTTGGGTATGTAATGCAAAGCATGGTGAATATACTATATTGTATTTTTGAAAGTTGTTAAGAGGCTAATCTTAAAAGTTTCCAACAAAAGAAAAAATTGCAACTATGGTGGTGATGGACGGTAACTAAACTTAAGGTGTTGGGTAATCATTTCATAATATACACATATACCAAATAAATATATTGTACCCCTAAAACTAACATATGTCAACTAAAAATCAACAAAAAATAATATTTTAAAAAAGATTTGACTAAAAAAAATTCATCACAGGGATTGTGACCGTACTTACTGAAACGTGAGGACACCTGATCTGACTGTGGGGCAGAATGTTTTAAAACAAGACTGTCCTAGAAAAATGTGGCATGTATATACTATAATCTTTAAAGCGTAGATTACCACTTAATTAGTGAATGACTTAAATTAATAAAAAATACATTTAACTTCAACTTTTTAGAGCACATCAACTACATAAAGTAAGGTCCTACTTATATTATGTTTTGATATGACCCATTCAGGGTAGACCTGCCTAGGTGATACAGAACATCCTCTTCTCTCGTCTGTGTCCTCATTGTTCTCCCTTATTCTGTTATTGCTAGTGAGGATGTGAACATGGGTATTTTGAAACCATGGTAAAGAGAATATTACTGGCCCCCACCCTTCCTTTTTTTTAGGGGAAGGTCTCAACTATACTTTGACCTCTTGTCTTGATCACAGGAATCCCACAGCCATGGTACATATATACTTTCACTATATCAGGAAGGAATAATTTAGTTTCATACTTGAAAAAAGACACTGAAGAAATGCTTACTGAAAAAAAATACATTTTAAGGATCCTTTGTATAACCTGAATAACTTTCCTCTAACTTATCGGTTTTAATTCCTGATTTTTAAATAATAGGATTTCTAGCCACAGAGGAACACACATGAAAAATGTGCACTTTAAGCATGACCTTCTACTTTTGATATTCTTATCTTGATTTCATGAAAATGAGCAACTTAGATAATTAATTATTTTTAAAGATACTTTTTTTTGCAGGCAGGAAAACATTTCTGTCCAATATATGTATAGGCAACACACTCTGTATTAAAGCCTAATTCATGTGGGTTTGCTGAAATTCATGAAATGTATTAATATAAAACAATCACATAAATAATGTATAATCTAATTTTCTGTTTCAGACTATTAATCTCCCTTAGCTATTCCCAGTGCCCCTGCCTGTTATTTGACTCAGGTTCTTATAATATTATAAATTGTTATGAGCATATTACAAATGAAATTCATTACAAAATTAAGTTAACATTTCCCAACACCAGGTTTTAAAAAGACCTCCTCAATAGCTTTTATATTTGGAGTTTAGTTTTCAAATGCAGCAGCATGACTTGCAGGTGTCTGTTAGCATTGTTAAGACACTTTTGAAGGAAGACCATTTGATCACAGGATGGCCTTAAATGTATAAAGATCATACTGAGATGCTTTCAAAACCTGGCCTAAGTTGCCTACATGCCATGGAACATTACCTTTAGTGGTGCATTCTTGGCTTCAGGGAATTCCCTTTCATCCAGTCTCACCCAGCGCTGTATAAACTGCTGAACCATAGGGTTTTCATTGTTGACAATCTGAAATCCTGTAATGTTGGCTCCCCCATGCATGACTCTTTCTAGCAAAATATCAGTAAAACCCTAGAAACAGATAGAAAGAGAATTATGATTATAGAAGGTTGTGAGTTTTTACTTATACTATCTGTTGATTAGAGTGCAAAGGGAGAAATGAAAGTTTTCTCTCTAGGATCACTCTAACAATGAAGAAAACTTGGAGACAGTGTTATATGTCAATTATATCTCAATAAAAAATGACAAAAACAGAAAGGAAATCCTGGCTATGAACTAATTCTTAGAGTACCATGTCTCTGAAGCTACAAACAGGATGGAGAAAATATGCATTCTTCCATTTTATTGCCTGTGTCTTTACTTGGTGTAGCTGTGGCAAGGACAAACGTAAGTACCAACTTCAAGGAAATGTTTCAATTTGTTTCATTTACCTGTATGTTTAGTGTTTCTTCACTGAGTACAAATACAATGCTTCATGTAACTGGACAATATTATAAAAGCTTGACCTTAACTAGAGAAATAAAAAACTTTTCTGCAGCTTAACATGTCAAACACAGCATATTTCTTCAATTCTAATGATGAGAACTTTCAATATTTGTGACTTACAGAAATCCCAAAGAGAAAAACTGATAGTTTGGTTGTATATGATGTACAAACCCCAGAGTATGTCTCACATTTGTCCATAAACATGTCTTGAGATATACTTCATAGCATCCACCATGTTTTTCTTCTTTTGCTCTCGTTACAGCCTGGTGTCTTTGCCAACTCAGCATCCTGATGGAATCGCTTCAGGTTCACACCAAGTCATCTCCACTTGGGCACCTCCAGTTCCACAGGAAATTGCTACCTTCTCCTTCTTGGACACCTCTCCCAGTAATTACACCACTCTTGCTGGATACCTATCTCTTGCTAGTTGCTGCTGATGCACTTAAGTCTCAATGGGCTGAAGCCACTACATTCATAAAGAAATGAGGATAATTCTTGCTCCTTTGTTCAGATTCTCCCCCCCCAACATTTTAGTATAGGATTTTCAAATACACAGAAAATTTGAAAGAATTATACAGTGAATACCTATGTAGTTACAACTTGTATTTTACAATTAGTATTTTTCTATTTATCTATTGATCCATTTAATTTCTTGGATGCATTTCAAAGTAAGTTGCAGACATTATTTACTTCACAGCAAAAGACTTCTTCATGCAGGACATTAACTAGAATTCAATGTTTGTTTTCAGTTTTCTCTCTCCCTCCCCCCTTCCCTTCTTTTCTTTCTTTTTCTTAGGCAAAATTTACATTCAACAAAATGCACAAATCTTTTTTCTTTTTCTTTATTTTCAGTTACAGTTGATATACAATATTATATTAGTATCAGGTGTACAACATAGTGATTCAACATTTATATAACTTACAGAGTGTTCCCCCTGACAAGTCCATTATACGCCTAGCACCACACACTGTTATTACAATATTATTGACTATATCTCCATGACTATTTTGTAACTTCTAATTTATACTTCATAATCCCTTTCCCTTTTTTACTCACCCCTTAAACCCCCATCTTCATCTGACAACAATCAACTTGTTTTCTGTATCTATGACTTTATTTTTTGTTAATTTTGTTTTTTAAATTCCACACATAAGTGAAATCATATGGTATTTGTCTTTCTCTGTCTGACTTATTTCACTTAGCATAATGTCCTCTAGGTCCATCCATATTGTTGCAAATGGCAATATTTCACTATTTGTTATGGCTGAGTAGTATTCCATTGTGTGTGTGTGTGTGTGTGTGTGTGTGTGTGTATAATCTCACAACTTCTTTATACATTTGCCTATTGATAGACACTTAGATTACTTCCAGTTCTTTGCTATTGTAAATAATGCTGCAATGAACATAGAGATGCATACATTCTCTCAAGTTAGTGTTTCAAATTTCTTTGGATAAATTCCCAGCAGTGGAATCACTGGGTCATAAGGCAATTCTATTTTTAATTTTTTGAGGTAACTCCATACTGCTGTCCATAGTGGCTACATCAATCTGCACTCCCACCAACAGTGCATTAGGGTTCCCTATTTCACACATCCTCATCAAAACTTACTGTTTGTTTATTAATGATAGCTACCCTGACTTGTGTGAGGCAATATCTCATTGGGGGAAATGCAAACCACAATGAGATATCACTTCCCCATTGTAAATGTACTACTCAATAAATTTTGATAAATGCATACAACCACTACTCAAAAAATTCTTATTACTTCTCTAAAGTTTTTCTTTTTTGCCTTATGAGTTTTTATTGAAGTATAATAATCATATAGAAAAGCATATGGGGAATCAAAGCAGCTCTACCTAATATACAGAAACATAAGGAGGCTGCCAAATACAGGAGACAAAGAAATATGGCCCAAATGAAAGAACAGATAAAAACTCCAGAAAAAGAACTGAGTAACACAGAGATAGCTAACCTATCAGATGCAGAGTTCAAAACACTGGTAATCAGGATGCTCAGAGAAATGATGGAGTACAACCACAAAATGAAGGAAGAAGTGAAAGCTATAAAAAAGGAAAAATATACAGGGAACCAACAGTTAAGGGAAGGAAGCTAGGATTCAAATAAATGATTTGGAACAAAATGAAGAAATAAACAATTGATTGGAATAGAAAGAAGAAACAAGAATTTTTTAAAAAATGAGGACAGTCTTAGGAATCTCTGGGACAAGTTTAAATGTACTAACATCAGAATCATAGGGATGCCAGAAGCAGAAAAGGAAGAGCAAGAAATTGAAAAGTTGTTTGGAAACATAATGAAAGAAAGTATCCCCAATTTGGTGAACATAATAGACATACAAATCCAGGAGGCTCAGACAATCTCAAACAAGTTGGATCTAAAAAGGGACACATCAAGACACATCATAATTAAAATGCCAAAAGTTAAAGACAAAGAAAGAATCTTAAAAGCAACAAGAGAAAAGAAGACACTCATTTATGAAGGAGTTCCCATAAGACTATCAGCTTATTTCTCAAAAGAAACCTTACAGGCAAGAAAGGTCTGGAAAGAAGTATTCAATGTGATAAAAAGCAAGAACCTACATCCAAGATGACTATCCAGCAAAGCTATCATTTAGAATGGAAGGGCAGATCAAGTGCTTCCCAGATAAGGTAAAGTTAAAGGAGTTCATCATCACTAAGCCATTATTACAGGGAATGTTAAAGGGACTTATTTAAGAAAAAAGAACATGATCAAAACTATGAACAGTAAGATGACAACAAACACACAAGTATCAACAACTGAACTGAAAAAAAAAAACAAAACAAACTAAGCAAACAACAGAATCATAGGAACAGAATCATAGAAATAGAGATCACATGGAAGATTATCAGCAATGAGGGGGAAGGGAGAGAATGGGGGAAAAGTTATAGGGAATAAGAAGCATAATTGTTAGGTACAAAATAGAGAGGGGGAGGTTAAGAATAGCATAGGAAATGGAAAAGCCAAAAAAAACTTATATATATATGATCCATGGACATGAACTAAGGTTGGGGAATGATGGTGGGAGGGGGGTACAGGGCAGAAAGGGGCAAAGGGAGAAAATCGGACAACTGTAATATCATAATCAATAAAATATACTTAATTAAAGAGGGAAGGTATATCTATCTTCAAGTATATAACCTGATGAATGTATGCTTCTCTAGTCATCACTCCTACCCCACCTTTTAATTTTACATTTCTTTAACATGGACAACCAAATTAGCCTTGGAAAACTTTGCTAATAAACCAACTTTTTCGATTATTACTCACAGCCCCCTTCTTCCTTTTATAAGTGGGATATGGGTCAATGGAGACTGAACAAAGAGCCAGTTTACATAACTGAGAATCATTATTCCTTTTTAGAGAACCACAAAATATTTATTTATTATTTTTCCTCACTACCCAAGGATATGCTTCTGTAAATTGATTTGAGAGAGAGAGAGAGAGAGAGAGAGAGAGAGAGAGAGAGAGAGAGAGATGATAGAGAAACATTGATCGATTGATCGATTGCCTCCCATAAATGCCCTGACCTGAGATTGACCCTAAAACCTAGGTATGTGCCCTGACAGGGAATCAAACCTGTAACATTATGGTGTACAGGATGATGTTACAACCAATTGAGCTATCTGGTCAGGGAATAAAGTATTTTTAATATTAACATTAACTTGTTAGGATGAGTGTTCACCCAAAGGCTTCTTTCATGAAAGAAACTAAGACTTAGTGTTTTTTCTCCCATTTCCTCTACCTGCACTGTAATCAGTAGAGAGGCTTCCTTGTGTATAAAACCTAGCTGAGGCTCCATTGAGGGCTTAAGACTAACAATTAATCAACTCTCCACTCCCATCCTCTAAACATATATACAAATAAAAAGCCAAGGACAAAACTTTTTTTTCATATTTCTCTCTTTTTTTATTGTTGTTCAAATACAGTTGTCTCCATTTCCCCCCCACCACTGCCCCTGATCCCAGCCATCCCCACCTCCCATCCTCATTGCTACCCCCCTTTGGCTTTGTCCATGTGTCCTTTATACACGTCCCTTGATGAATCTTCCTCTTCTTTCGCCCATTATCCACCTCCCCACTCCCCTCTGGTTACTGTCAGTTTGTTCTTTCTTTCCATGTCTCTGGTTATATTTTGAGTGCTTGTTTTGTTGATTAGGTTCCACTTATAAGTGACATTATATGGCATTTGTCTTTCACAACCTGGCTTATTTCACTTAGCATAGTGCTTTCCAGATCTATCCATGCTGTTGTGAAAGGTAGGAGGTCCTTCTTTCTTTCAGTTGCATAGTATTCCATTGTGTAAATGTACCATGGTTTTTATTTACTCATTTACTGATGGGCACTTAGGTTGCTTCCAGCACTTGGCTATTGTAAATAATGCTGCTATGAACATTGGGGTGCACAGCTTCTTTTGAATTGGTGTCTCAGGGTTCTTAGGGTATAATTCTAGGAGTGGAATTGCTGGGTCAGAAGGCAGTTCCATTCTTAGTTTTCTAAGAAAATTCCATACTGTTTTCCACAGTGGCTGCACCAGTCTGCATTCCCACCAACAGTGCACTAGGGTTCCCTTTGCTGCACCTCACCTGCACTTGTCATTTGTTAATTTGTTTATGATCGTCATTCTGACTGGTGTGCATTGGTATCTCATTGTGGTTTTAATTTGCATCTCCCTGATGGCTAGTGATGTTGCCAAGGACTAAATTAGCAAGTGGCTTTAATTTATTTACTGTCCTAAACTATATTTGTCAATTAACAAGTATTATATAAGAACATTGACCAACTTCCCACCTGCCTGCTGGTAGAGGTAAAGAGAGGGCTCTCTGGTGGTCTCCCATGTCTTAAAAGCCTGGGTGAGCTGGAAAGTGGAGCTCCCTTCCTTGAAAGAAAGGGGTTAAGAATTATTTTGCCACCATCCTTGTCTCTAAGATCAATCAATGGCCACAGCATGTACTAGGAAGCAATATCTCTTGTGCCACTCACACTTTGATAAGCATCACACTCCTGTTCAC
The DNA here is from genome assembly GCA_004027735.1 of Carollia perspicillata. NCBI lineage: Eukaryota > Metazoa > Chordata > Mammalia > Chiroptera > Phyllostomidae > Carollia > Carollia perspicillata. Next base: position 43,025 of record PVKM010000275.1, on the reverse strand, counting down.
CTAATACTCAGAACATGTTAAAATGGCAATGGTGAATTTTAAAAAATGGTGGGAGAAAGAAAATATCCCAGAAATCTCACATCTGTGTTTCTTTAAAAGTATATTTTATTGATTATGCTATTACAGTTGTTCCAATTTTTCCCCCTTTATATCTCTCCACCCTGCACCCCACCACCTTCCAGCATCATCCCCCTTAGTTCATGTCCATGGGTTGTACATATAAGTTCTTCAGCTTCTCCATTTCCTCTACTATTCTTAACCTCCCCCTGTCTATTTTGTGCCTACCAGTTATGCTTCTTAGTCCCTGTAACATTTTCCCCCATTTGCCCTCCCCTCCACACTGATAACCCCCCATGTAATTTCCATTGCTGTGGTTCTGTTCCTGTTCTAGTTGTTTTCTTAGTTTTTTTTTTTTTATGTTCCGTTGTTGATACTTGTGAGTTTGTTGTCATTTTACTGTTCATATATTTTGATCTTCTTTTCCTTAGATAAGTCCCTTTAACATTTCATATAATGGCTTGGTGGTGATGAACTTTTTTAATTTTACATTGTCTGGGAAGCACTTTACCTACCCTTCCATTCTAAATGATAGCTTTGCTGGATAGAGTAATCTTGGATATAGGTCCTTCTCTTTCATGACTTTGAATACTTCTTTCCAGCCACTTCTTGCCTGTAAGGTCTCTTTCGAGAAATCAGCTGACAGTCTTATGGGAACTCCTTTGTAGGTAACTGTCTCCTTTTGTCTGGCTGCCTTTAATATTCTCTCCTTATTTTTAATCTTGGGTAACTTAATTATGGTGTGTCTTGGTGTGTTCCTCCTTGGATCCAACTTCTTTGGGATTCTCTGAACATCCTGGAATTGCATGTGTAGTTCCTTCACCAGTTTGGGGAAGTTTACCTTCAATGTTTGTTCAAATAACCTTTCAATTTCTTGTTCTTCCTCTTCTCCTTCTGGCACCCCTATGATTCAGATGTTGGAATGTTTCAAGTTGTCTCTGTAGTTCCTTGGCCTCTCCTCATTTTTTGAATTCTTGTTTCTTCATTCTATTCCAGTTGGATGTTTATTTCTTTCTCTTGTTCCAAATCATTGATTTGAGCCTCAATTTTCTTCTCTTAACTGCTGTTTTTCTGCATATTTTCCTATGTTTCACTTTGTATAGCCTTCACTTTTCCTTCATTTTGCAACCAAACTCAATAACTTCTGTGAGCATCCTGATTACCAGTGTTTTGAACTCTGCATCTGATAGGTTATCTATCTCCTCATTGCTTAGTATGGATAATTGAGAGTCAGAAATAAGCATATTCAATACTTACTTTCAGAGTATTTATTTTAAAGATATTATGTGGAGACTTCCTTCATATAAAGCTATTATTAGGGTGCACTTTGTACAGAGAGGAAAGAAGACAAGATATGTTGAGTGAATCCAAAAGAACCAATGCACCCCAATCTTCATAGAAGCACAATTTACAGTAGCCAAGTATTGGAAGCAACCTAGATTCCCATCAGTAAATGAATGGATCAAAAAAACTATGGTACATATACACAATGGAATTCTATGTGGCAGAAAGAAAGAAGGAGCTCCTACCCTTTGCAACAGCATGGATGGAACTGGAAAGCATTATGCTGAGTGAAATAAGCCAGGCAGTGAAAGACAAATAACCATATAATCTCACCTTTAACAGGAACCTAAACAACAAAACAAATAAGCAAGCAAAATATAACCAAAGACACTGAAATAGAAAACAGGCTAACAGTAACCAGAGGGGAGAGGGGAGGAAATTTCAGGGGGAAAGGGGAAGGGATCACAGGAACAAGTATAAAGAACACATGGACAAAAACTAAGGGGTGTGGAAATGGGAGGGAGGAGGGGTGCACTGTGGGGGGTGGACTTGGATAGGAGTAAAAGACAGAAAACTGTACTTGAACAACAATTAAAATAAGATAAATTTAAATTTAAAAAAAGATATGTTGAGTGACTTTCATTGAGTTGATGGTAGATTATGGGTAAGAAATGGGAAAGGTGGTTTGCCCATAGGGGAGATAAAAACAGTAGAATGATATTTGGAAGGCTGGCAAGGACAAGTATCTGTTTCACAATTTGTATGAAAGCTGGCTTTGCTTTTAATGCCATCTGAATTGTTCATTTGGGTAATACTTTGATAGGGAAATGCATAGTAATTGTGGTGACTCAAGTTATCAGGTTGCTAATGAGAGACACAGATCTTTTTCTAGAAGCAGGCCCATCCTCCTGGGAAGGTATAATATGTAGGGTTGAAGATTGCACCATATAAATTAGTACTTGATTATAGGCTGCTTGTACTGTTCATTCACTGTTTTATTCTTTAATCTAATCAGCAAATGTACTTTGAACCCTCTTAAGTGCTATCTGTTGGCTCAATGGTGAACCATATCAAACTTGGTACCTGAACTCATGGCACTTTAGTTCAGTGAGAGTTATTTGTATGAATATAGAAATAATTGCAAATTGATATAAGTGCTATTAGTAGGAAAAGTATCCACTGATCTTTTTTTATTAACAATATAATAAGGTATAACTTAATATCATAAGATCCATCTATTAGACACTGATTTAAATAAAAAATCAGATCATGTGCTTCCTCTGGGTCAAATTCTTTATTGACTTTCTGTTGCTGTTGAACAAAGCTAAAATTCCTTTAGCAGGGCTACTACACCATTACATAATCTGAATCTTGTCACTCACTTTATTCTAGCCAAAATTGCCTTCTGACAGTTCAGAGAAATGATCAGGCTTTTGTTTTGCCTTGGTTATAATGTTCCCTATGCATTTCATGAACTTTCCCTGATTCTTCACATAACTGGATCTTTCTCACCATTCAGATCATTGTTTCAAAGTCACCTTTTCTAAAAGGCCTTCTCTGGCCATGCTATCCAGAGTATTGTATCTCCCAAACGCTACCTTCTCTTTATTCCCAGTCACAGCAGCTATTATATCACCATGCTAACTATCATAATCTGTGTAAATTTGTTTTGTCCAATATGATTATAAGGTTATTAAAAGCATCTTCTGTTTTTGTTGTAGTGGAGTGGATAAGATATTGGGCATATAAGTGGTATAGAGAAAATATAACTTACTAGGAAGACTTTCCAAGTAGTATTACCCAAAGTGTGTGTGGAGGATCAACGATGGCAGAGGAGCATGTAGATGCTACACTAAACTCCTCCAAGGATCAAACTGGAATTACAACTAAATTGTAGAGAAATAATCTGGAGTAACTTCTGAACAGCTGGAGAAGAGCCTTATAACCACAGACAAATGGAAGAAACCACTTCACCACAACATGTAGGCAGTATGCATGAGATGCAAGAAGGTGGGCTGGACTACCATGGGTGGCAGCTGAAGTGCTGTAGGAATACTTCAGCAGCTGGGGGATTCCACCTGGGAAGTATGGGATTTGAACCCCAAGCTGAACTCCCCAGCCTATGTCACCAGAGCCAGAAAGGAACCCAGATAATACCTAGCTATAAAAACTGGCAGGGTTTCTGTCAGGGAGAGATGGCTGGAGACACAGAGAATCTGTTTAAAGTCTCCATGCACAAAATTTCATTTGTAGCCACTTACCCTGTGTGCCAGCAAAGGAGGGCACAGTGGACTAGAAATGCTTGAGGACAGCCTGGGATTTGTGGCTCTGGGGAGAGAACTGAGGGAACAGTCATCAGGATTTCTATGCTGAGTCATTCCCCATACTGCAGGAGCCATCCTTCTCAGGCAGAGCACTCCTCTCCAAATGGCCTCAGCAAGAGGAGAAGCAATAGTCCTGCCCATAGGACTTAACTGCCCCATCCTGTGAAGCTTAAGCCTGGAAGCTGATTTCAGCTTGAGGCTATAGTCACTGATCAGCTTAACAACTGATGTGGATTTCTGGGAGTTCTGTGAGAATTCAGTTTACCCTCCCCAAGGCCTGTTGCTGATAAAGGCTGGTCCTGGTGTGCAGTCTGATTTTTTTTTGCACACAAACAGGACTGTCAGAGGGAGCTACACGCTATGGATCACTGATAGTTCCAAACAAGTTGACCAGGGCCACTCACAAACACCATCTGACAAAGGCCTATACTAGACTCTTTTCAAACCTACATAATATATTGGAACAAACACAAAAAGTAGCCAAAATTGGAAGACAAAGAAAGAAACCCCAAATGAAAGAACAAGAGAATACTCTAGAAGAAGAGCTGGATGAAATGGAGGCAATCAATTTATCAGAGAGAATTTAGAGTGATGATTATAAGGATACTCAACAGCATGAAAAAAGACATAGAAACCCTAAAAAGGACCAGTCAGAAATAAATAATTCAATATCTGAAATAAATAATACATTGGAAGGAATAAACAGTAGGTTAGATGAGGCAGAGTATCACATCAATGATTTGGAAGACAAGATAGAAAAAAACACCCAGGTAGATCAGAAAAAAAAAAAAAGAATTCTAAAAAATGAGGAGAGCTTAAGAAACATTTTGGACAACATAAACTGTAACAACATTCACATCATGGGAATACCAGAAGAAGAAAGCAAGCAAAAGATCAAGAAACTATATGAAGAAACAATGACCAAAACCTTCCCTAATCTTATGAAGGAAAACATCACCTAAGTCCAGAAAGCTCAGAGAGTCCTAAACAAGTGGGGCCCAAAGAGGCCTACACTGAGACACATCATAATTAAAATGACAAGGCTTAAAGACAAGGAGAGAATCCTAAAAGCTGCAAGGGAAATGCAGGTAGTTACATACAAAGGAGTGCCAATTAGACTAATTTGATTTCTCAGCAGAAACATTTCAGTACAGAAGGGAGTGGCATGAAATATTCAAGGTGATGAAAATCAGGGACCTACAACCAAGGCTACTTTACTTAACAAGGCTATCATTTAAATTGAAGGAGAAATAAGGAGCTTCCTAGAGAAGAAAAAGCCAAAGGAGTTTGTTAACACCAAATCATTATGGCAACAAATGTTAAAAGGCTTGCTTCTAGAAGAAGAAGAAAAAGAGGAAAAATACAGGCAAAAATATTCTAATAATAAAATGGTGGTAAAAGCATATCTATCAATAATCACCTTAAATGTAAATGGCTTAAATGCTCCAACCAGAAGATATAGGGTAGCTGAATGGATAAGAAAATAAGACACACACACACACACACACACATATATATATATATGCTGACTCCAAGAGACCCATCTCAGATCAAAAGATTCACACAGGCTAAAAGTAAAGGTATAGAAAAAGATATTTCGTGCAAATAGAAGGGAAAAAGAAGCTGGGGTAGCAGTACTTATATCCAACAAAATAGACTTTAAAAATCAAGGTTATAGTAAGAGACAAAGGACACTACATAATGATAAAGGGAACAATCCCACAAAAGAATATAACTCTAGTAAACATTTACACACCCAACGTAACATCGCCTAAATATGTGAAGCAAATCTTGATGGACAGAAAGGGAGAGATTGACAGAAATACAGTCATAGCTGGGGATTTTAACACCCCATTGACTTCAACAGATAGATCTTCCAGACAGAAAATGAACAAGAAGGCAATGGCCTTAAATACACACTAGATCAAATGGGCTTAATTGATATTTTCAGAGCATTTCATCCCAAAGCAACAGAATATACATATTTTTCAAGAGCACATGGAATGATTGTTAGGATAGACCACATGTTAGGACACAAACAAGTCTCAATAAATTTAAGAAGATTGAAATCATATCAAGCATATTCCCTGACCACAATGCTATGAGACTGGAAATCAATCACAAGAACACTGAACAACATGCAAATGACATGGAAGCTGTATAACATGTTGTTAAACAATGAATTGGTCAACAATGAGATGAAGGAAGAAGTCAAAAGATATATTAAAACAAATGAAAATGAGGATAGAGCAACCCAAAATCTGCGGGACACTGGGATAGCAATCCTAAGAGGGAAATGCAAAGTATTATAGGCCTATTGCAAAACAAACAAGAAAAAGCTCAAATAAGCAATCTAAGTTTATACTTAAAGGAACTTGAAAAAGGAACTTGAAAAAGAGCAGTGAGTAGAAAGAAGGAAATGATGAAGATCAGAGCAGAAATAAATGAAATAGAGTCTAAAAAATTATAAAAGTCAATGAATCTAAGAGCTGTTTCTTTTAAAGATAAGCAAGGTTGACAAATATTTAACCAGACTCCTAAAGAAAAAAAGAGAGAGGACCCAAGTAAATAAAATCAGAAATGAAAGATGATCAATAACAACTGACATTAAACAAATACAAAGGATTGTGAGAAAATATTATGAACAACTACATGCCAACTAACTGGGCAACCTGGACAAATCAGATAAATTTGTAGAAACATACAATCTTCCAACAGTAAATCAGGAAGAATCAGAGAATTTGAATAGACAGATTACATCTCATGAAATTGAAGCAATGATCAAAAAACTCCCAAGAAACAAAAGCCCTGGATGAGATGGCTTCACAGGTGAATTTTGCCAAACATTCCAGAAGAACTAACACCTCTCCTTCTCAAACTATTTCAAAAATGTTAAGAGGAGGGAGGGTTCCCAAGCTCATTTTAGGAGACCAGAATTATCCTAATTCCAAAATGAGATAAAGACACTACAAAGAAAGAAAATTATAGGCCAACATACCTGATGAACGTAGAGGCTAAAATCCTCAACAAAATATTGTCAAATTCAATACAGCAATGCATCAAAAAGATCAGACAGCATAATTAAGTGGGATTTATAATGGGAATGCAAGGTCAGTACAACATTTGCCAATCAATAAATATGTTTATAAATATAAACAAAATGAAAGATAAAAAGCACATGATCATTTCAATAGATGCAGAAAAAATTTGATGAAATCCAGCATCCATTTATAATAACAACTTTCAGCAAAGTGGGATTGGAGGGAACATACATAAACATAATAAAGGCCATATATAATAAACACACTGCCAGCATCATACTCAACAGGCAAACACTACAAGCTTTCCCCTTAAGAACGAGAACAAGACAGAGATGTCTGCTTTCACCTCTCTTATTCAACATGGTACCGGAAGTCCTAGCTGCAGCAATCAAACAAGAAGAAATAAAAGGCATCCAAATTGGAAAGGAAGAAGCAAAACTGGTTATTTGCAGGTGACATGATACTGTTCATGGAGAACCCCAAAGATTCTACCAAAAACTACTGGATCTGCCTTTTGACCCAGCAATTGCACTGCTAGGATTATAACCTAAGAACCCTGAAACACCATTCCAAAAGAACCTATGCACCCCAATGTTCATAGCAGCACAATTTACAATAGCCAAGTGCTGGAAGCAACCTAGGTATCCATCGGTAAATGAATGGATCAAAAAACTATGGCACATGTACACAATGGAATTCTGTGAAGCAGAAAGAAAGAAGGAGCTCCTGCCCTTTACAACAGCATGGATGGAACTGGAAAGCATTAGGCTAAGCAAAATAAGCCAGGCAGTGAAAGACAAATATCATATGATCTCACCTTTAACAAGAACCTAATCAACAAAGCAAACATACAAGCAAAGTATAACCAAAGACACTGAAATTGAGAACAGACTGACAGTGACCAGAGGGGAGAAGGGGTGGAATTTCAGGGGAAAAGGGGAAGGGTTTGCAGGAGGAAGTATAAAGGACACATGGACAATAACAAGGGGAGTTGGAAACGGGAGCAAGGTAGGAAGGAGGGGAGGGCTGGGGGTGGGCTGGGATGGGGGTAAAAGGCAGAAAACTGCACTTGAACAATAATTAAAATAAAAAAAACTACTAGAACTAAATAATGAATTCAGCAAAGTAGTAGGACACAAAATTAATATCCAGAAATCAGTTGCATTTCTGTGTGACAATAATGAACAAATAGAAAAGGAAATTAAGAAACAATCCCGTTCACAATTGCTTCAATAAGAATAAAACAGCCCTGGCTGGTGTAGCTCAGTGGATTGAGCACGGGCCTGTGAAGCAAAAGGTCGCCATTTCGATTCCCAGTCAGGGCACATGCCTGGGTTGCAGGCCAGGTCCCCAGTAGGGAACACATGAGAGGCAACCACACATTGATGTTTCTCTCCCACTCTTTCTCCTTTCCGTCCCCTCTCCCTAAATAAATAAAATATTTTTTTAAAAAAAGAATAAAACATCTAGGAGTAAACCTAAACAAGGATGTAAAAGACCTATACTTGGAAAATTATAACACTGAAGAAAGAAATTGAGGAAGATATAAATAAGTGGAAGCACATACTGTGTTCATGGATAAGAATTAACATTATTAATATGTCCATGCTACCCAAAGCAATCTATAGATTTATTGTAGTTCCTACCAAGATTCCAATGACATATTTCACAGAACTAGAACAAACATTTCAAAAATTTATATGGAATTACAAAAGGCCCTGCACAGCATCAGTGATCCTGAGAAAGAAGAACACAATTGGAAGAATCATGCTACCTAATATCAAACTATACTACAAGGCCATATTAATGAAAACAGCCTGGTTCTGGCATAAAAACAGACACACAGATCAAAGGAACAGAATAGAGATTCCAAAGATAAACCTACATGTTTATAGTCAGCTAATATTCAATAGAGGAACCAAATGCATACAATGATCTAATAATAGTGTATTCAATAAGTGGTGTTGGGAAAATTGGATAGATACATGCAGAAAAATGAAATCTGACCACCTTGTTACACCATGCACAAGAATAAATTCATAATGGTTTAAAGACTTAAATGTTAGACCCCAAACCAAAAAAGTAGTAGAAGAAAACAAGCACCAAGATCTCAGACATTGCTTGTAGCAACATTTCATCAGATATATCTCCCTTGGCAAGGGAAATGAAATAATAAACAAATGGGACTACCTCAAACTAAAAAGTTTTTGTGCAGTAAAGGAAATCATCAACAAAATAAAAAGACAACCCACAGAATGGGAGGACACATTCACCGAAACATCTGGTAAAGGGTTAATATCCAAAATTTATAAATAATTTACAAAACTCAACACCAAAAAAAGAAATAACATAATTAAAAATGGACAAAAGACCTAAATAGGCACTTCTCTAAGGAGGACATACAGTTAGCTGATAGACACATGAAAGGATGCTCAATGTCACTAATCATCAGAGAAATGCAAATTAAAACCACAATGAGATATCATCTCATACCTGTCACAATGGCCATTATCAATAAATCAACAAACAACAAGTGCTGGCGAGGATGTGGAGAAAGGGGAATGCTTTTGCACTGTAGGTGGGAATGCAGACTGGCGCAGCCATTGTGGAAAACAGTATGGAATTTCTTCAGAAAACTAAAAATGATGCTGTCTTTTGACCCAGCTATCCCATTTCTGGGAATATATCCAAAGGGACCCAAAACTCTATTTTGAAATAACATAAGCACCCCTGTGTTCATTGCAGTATTATTTACAATCACCAAGATATGGGAGCAGCCCAAGTGAGTGTCCATTGTTAGATGAGTGGATTAAATAAGAACTTTTAAAAAATGCAATACCTGAGTATTTAGTCAGGGTCATTGACCTCTTTTCCTTTAGATTGTCAAATAAAAAATGACAACAACCAACACAACAATAGCTGTCTGGTGTGAATGAATGCAAATTATATCTTTTGTCAGATTGGCAAAAAATATATTTTTGGTATGTTGCCGAATATTAGTAATTAGTTTATGTGTGCCATGAGATTACAAAAGTTGAGAATTGCTGTTATATTTTTATTGATCCTTTAGGTCTTCATTTCTGTTACAACTTATCTAACTAAGGGTACTCACACATCTTTTGAATTTTGCCCACCTGGACTGATTTTAATTTTACCTTATGAGTTTATATCACCAGGGATAATAATAGCATTTTGCTCCACTGTCTATGCCCTGGTGTTCACCCAGCTACCCTTTCACCTCTAGCCTTCCCTAGAGCAAATTGTCTCTCCATGAGGAAGAAATGTAAAGCTGGAAGTAACCTTGGAAGTATTTTACAAATTTTAAACATTAATATACCACCTTAACAGTTTTTTTTTCTGGCTGTAGGTGGATTATCTGAACTATCATTTACCTAATATTTTTCTTTACATTGACTAAGTTTTTAAACCTAGATGCCTACTTAGCTTCATTCTAAAAAATGGGATCTGTAGCCCTCGCTGGTGTGGTTCAATGAATTGAGTGCTGGCCTGTGAACCAAAGGGTCACCGGTTTGATTCCCAGTCTAGGGTACATGCCTGCATTGTGGATCAGGTCCCCAGTGTGGGGTGTGTGAGAGCTAACCACACATTGATGTTTATCTCCCTCTATTTCTCCTTCCCTTCTCCTCTCTAAAAATAGATAAAATATTTTAAACATGCTTAAAATGGTAAATTAGAAAAAAAGAATGATATCTGTAAAATCATAGAATTGATAGGATAGTCATCTTTTTCTAATACACATTTAATATAAATTCAAAACTCATTAGTTTAAGAAGTTTTGCTATGTACTACCTAAAATTATCTCATGTACAAATAGCACACTTTGGGAAATAATGATCTGGTCTAACTCTGTACTTTACAGATTAAGAAACAGCTTCAGAAAAGTTTGGTTTGTCACAAGGTTAGTTAGATGAATTCTTGGGATTTACACCTATTTCCTAACTCCTGGTCTAGTGTCTTTTTCATTATGCCTAGGGTTAATATAGGGTCCTGCACACTATTAGTAATGTATATGAGATAATTAAGTCACAACATATAACATGTCTGGCAATGCAGTATTAAAGGATTCCGATCCAGGACCTTACCATGAAAGAAAAGAGGTTGTTTGACTGACAAATTGTATAAATGTGGGTTACCTCCAGTACTCAAGTAGAAAAACATTAACAGCTTAGGGAGAGTCCTAAAAGAGAAAACAACAATTAGTCATGAAACCACCCATAACAAGAAGTGATATCACCAACTAATACAGAATTTGTAAGATACTTACTTGCTCTATTAGGATGTCTACTTCCGACCTGACGAGATAACATCTCTGGCCTGTGCTCCTGATGGAATCTTTTGTTTCTTCCAGGGATTTCAACAATTTAAAACTTTCTGCAGCTTGTAGTCCACTGTGACATGTACATCCTGACATGTGAAACCCTTTGTTGAAATATTCATGTTCTATTCAAATCTTCTCACTTTAGGATTGCTACCAGGGTAGTTACATGTAAAAACTCATAGAAGTCTTTGCCAGATTCTTGGTGCTGAGTAGCAAAGGGGACACAGGTCTCTGGTGCAGGTGATTCCAGAAAGCTTAGGTAAACAGTGTTACTGTTTTTGACTTTGCATTTGTAGAAGAAGGCAGTGGTTCTGTGCTGTTGTTACATGAAGACTCAGGTTAGAATTCATTCCCCTGTATATACTGTATGTCCTTAACTTGCATCCAACTGGCTCATCTTGAATGGCTGCATGGCTCATCTTCAAAAGAAACATCTTCTTCAATTCACTTACCATTGTTTGATCATGTAAATGCCTTCTGAATAGTTTTGATTTTGTGTGTGTGTGTGTGTATCTTTGGTGGAGAGGTTTAGGGTATTTTTAATTTGTTTAAAAAAATCTGGAAATGATGGTAGGGATAATCTGTCTCATCAAAGATTAGCAAAATTTCCTATCTCTATTGCCCATATGCAATGTGATATAGAGCACCAGATTTACAGAAACACAAGGCTGTGTCAAATGAACAGAAGGTCACTAGAGGAAGAGAATGGGTGGCAACTGAAAGCATTGTGATAGGTTAATGTATTCATTACCCAGACTGACATGACACTATACATTACATTTTTTTTCCTCAGGGAGCAGACTTTGCTTGTTCTTGTAGTAGGTATCCTCCCAAGGTTTCATAATTCTGAGTTCTGTTTTAGGCATTCAGTTTGCCATTCTTTTCCACACTCTTGTAGTGATTCTCTCTTGCAGTTCTATCACTCCACAGCCTTACATTTCTGTCACATCTGAGTCTCAAAGTTGAAACCAGAGCTCACCTGAAGGATTGTCAGTAGTATCATGGAGGTCTAGTTAGAATTCCAGAGTGGGAAAAGTTTTTAATAGGTCATCTGGTCATCTTAGGCCGACTGAGACATCCATTGATGTGCTTGGCTCAGATCTTCCTTTAAGTCAAAACCTGTCTTCAGGGGTTGAGTTAGATGACAATCTCCAGCTTCAGGTGCCTTTAGGCTCTGCCTCAGCTTTCAAATGGGAGGTATGTGCTTCTTGGGCAGCTGCCAGCCAATGGCTAAGCAAAGTGGGAGTGTACAATGGCTTGTCATTTGGGGCTAGCATGGGGTTCTACTATGTTCAGTCTTTGCACAGGAGTTCCCAGCTATGCTTGCCATGACTGCCTTCCATTCCCTTTCCTTTGCTGATATCAGACTTGTATTGTGGTCTGAAGCTCTCCCTGCCTAGTTGTATTTCTCTACCTTTTATTTTTCACAGGTATTACTCTCAATAAATGTTTTGTACTTCTAATTATAACTTAGCATCTGTTTCCAAAGGACCCAACCAATACATTAATAACTCCCCAAACTTACCAAAGATAACATAGCTACCTAGTAGCAAAGTCATATAACAACCCAAACTTTCTGACTCTAGGTTCAATGTTTTCCCAAACTTCAGTGGTCCAAGTACCACCACAATCATGTACACAACAAAAGAAAACAAAACAAAACAAACAGATTTGTTATCTGTTTATCCACCATGCCATTATTTATGTGACATATTAAAAATTATTTCACTTGTTATTAAACCTCTACTTTAGACCTGTATGAAGTAATAATATTCATAAAATTTGGATTTTGATGTACTAGTTTTATATTTTTCTAATACATATTAAATAAACATAATACCATTACAATAAAAAAGTTTTTTTGTGTACTCCCTAAAGTCATATCATTCATTTACTGTCAGTGATAGGTGAACCCTAGGACTTAAAGGCAGAGTGGAAGGAAAAAGTAGAGGGAGGGAGGAGGAAGAAAGGAAAAAAGAAAAAGGAAATACTTATTGGTGAGGAAGAAATGGTAAAAACCTATCAATAATGGCCTTGGGTGCCTTGCTATGACCTCCATGTTTCCTGCTAAGATCTGGTTTAATCTTTAATGAGTCAACAAATATCCTTTACTTTTGGTTGCCTAAAAACAGATTGAATGTATTCAGATGTAAATTAAGAATCAAGATCTCTCTTCCTAAAAGAGTCAATTCATTTATTCCTAAATTAGACTGAAATGGTCCACTTCCCACAATTTATCACCACATTTCAAAGAAGATGCACACCACATTTCAAAGCAGTAGCTCTAAACTTCACCTTATAAAGTATTTGAGTGTATACACTTCCTACAAAAACAAGGTTTGAGTAACATTTTCTTTCTTATTTCAAAAATACTCATTATTAAACAAAATAAGATTTTTCTTGATTTTAGAAATCTAATGATATAATTACAATAATCTTTCAACTTTGTTGCCATTCTTTTGGTTTAAGAGCTCTGTAATGATTATGATTCTACTGTGCTAATGAAACAAAATTGAGGTAAAAAATTATGCTATGTAATAATTTAATAGATTCATAGTATCATAGTGATAATTTAACATTCCTCTTTTGTTTCACAGAGATGGCATTACTCAGAATCTCTGCCAAAAAGATGTTACTGATTTAGAAGCCATTTTATTCACTCCTAAACCAACTGTTCTTTTAGAGAAAGAAAAGCTATAATCTAACCTAAAGGAAATACTAGCTTCTAGAATGCCACAAATTTTAGAGGCATGGGAAGAGGCATGGGAAGGTGAAAATTCAAGTTGTATTTTATTATAAGTAGAAAGGTGGCTATACATTTAATATTCAATGTTTAAACCTATTTATGGCATCTGGTTTGAAAAGATTTGGTAGTGGTCTACTTTGGGAAAGACAAATCCAGTACTAATGTGCATGTACACTTGAATTAATTGGGGAAAGGGTCAGTTTCATTTGTGTTCATCCCTTGTTTTCCATTTCAAACCTGGGTAAAATGGTTTACATTTCAAATCCAAACCAAATCTAAGAATAATCAGTGGAGAATAATATAAAGTTAGTATTATTATTTTTAAAGATTTTATTTATTTTTAGAAAGAGGGGAAGAGAAGCAGAAAGAGAGGGAGAGAAATATGAATGTGAGGTTGCCTCTTGCATGCCCCCAACTGGAGACCTGGCCCATAACTCAGGCATGTGCCCTGACTGGGAATTGAACTGGTAACAACCCACTGAACTACACAGCCAGGCAAAAATTATTATTTTTGAATGAGAAAATATAAGCTTCATGGCTAAACCAGAAACTGCACAATTGAAAACAAGCTATTATATTCAGGTTTCAGTATTTACTGACTCATTTTTCTAAACATCTAGAGAACAAATTAGGTACTTCGTGTATTTCTTTTTTTGATGATTACAGATGACACAAAGTAAATGGAATATATTGCCCTGGGAAACATAAACTCTGCTTGTTCTTACCAAGTTAGCAAGCATGTAGTGATAACCTCTTGAATGTTTTCCCAGGATCACAACCTGCAGAAATAATAAGAAATATTGTTTATTCAAGAAGGACATTTTCAATTGTGCAATCAATGTGATGGCTAGAACAAATTACTTTTAAATGGTCAAGAAAGTGTTAGGTCTTTATACAGTAAAATCACAGTTAATTGGACCAGATTTCACTTTCAAGCAGAGAGTACAGGAAAAATTGGTAATATCAAAGTTAAAAATGTCAACAACAAGGGAAAAAAGCTCTCTAAATTTCCAGGTCAGTGGCATCGCTGTCACTTAAAATAGATGGCAAAGCAACAAAGCTGATGATCTCCAACCCATGAACTGAATTTCTGTACTTAGCTGTTGAGATGGCAAATGAGCTGAACTTTGCATACAAATTAGAAAATAGGATGTACCGTACATTTTTTCTTATCTGGAATGCTTAGGGAATAGAACAGTCAAAGAATGGGGTTAATGGGATTTTCAGGTTAATCGAGGTTGCTTTCATTTATTGGAAACTTTTCTAAAATGCTTGCTTTCTTTTTCCTGCCTCAGTACCAAAAACTTGTGACCATCTGTACATCTTTGGGGGCTGAATGTGATGCCTTAGGACAACGGGGAAAGGGATTTTCCTTTAGAGGACATTTGACAATGCCTAGAGACATTTTTGGTTGTCACATCTGGGAGGGGTGACTAGCATCTAGTGAGGAGAGGCAAGGGGTGCTTCTGAACATCCTACAATGCACAAGGCAGCCCCCCACAACAAAGAATTATCCAGCAAAAAATGTCGGCAGGATTGAGGTTGAGAAACTCTGTCTTAGGGCCATCATTGTTATTGTAATTTTTATGACTAATACTGTAGTAATAATAGCCTTATAACTTAAAAAGTGCCTTTTTACTATCTCACAACATGTAAGTGGACTGAATATTTTCCAACCAAGGGTATTGGTTGGCAATTGGAAGTTCTGACTAAATACCTGGCATAAGCTTATTTCCAGGTAGTTGAGCAGTGCAAAAATTCTGGTTATTTGAGAATTTTATAAAATGACATTTTATTGAATATTGACTATGTGCAAAATACTATGCTGAAAGCAGGGAGTAGGAATGAGGAGAGGGGTAACATAGAGGTTAAAGACACAGTCAGAGGCAGAACCAGGTTTTGTACAGGCCCAATGCTAATACCATTTTTGGAGTCCTCTTTAAGAAAAACAATACAAATATAATATTTTCAATAAGGCTTGGGAAAGAACCTGTGCAAGTAAGAGGCAATTAAGCTTAAGCTTCATGATGAGTTCCATTCTGGACACAGCTGTCAAAAGGTTTAAAAACAACTTGTGAAGACAATAAACTTGCATACATACCAAACCAGAACTATATATAAAAGGCCATTATAATAATAATAAAACAAATACCCTTAATTGAGTGCCTAATATATTCTGGGCACTGTGCTTGGTGCTTTACGTGTATTTAATCCCTAGAACAATTTAACTGATTAAGTATCATTAGTTCCACTTTGCAGATGAGGAATCTCAGCTAAACAAAGTTTAAGTGATTTGCCCAAGGCCACACAGCTAGGAAGTAGGAAAGCTGAAATTAAAACCTGGGTCTGTCTGTCTCTAGAACCCATATTCCTGGCAGTACATTACATGCTTTCTTAAGATGTACTAAATGTCAAATACCAATAACTGTTCTATGTTCTGGGAGAAGAGGAAGAAGAGGTGGGATGGATAGGGAAGGCTTTCCTGGAGGAGATGAGGTTTAAGCTGGCCCAGAAGTGCAAACATATTCAGATACCATGCTGACATTGGAAGACCAAGTCATTTCAAGGGGAGAGTTAGAGAGAGACAGACAAGTGAAAGTGCTTTTTTGGATTAATTTAAAATATGAACCACATTTCTGACTGATTATTTATAAAAGAAATGAAAGGCTAATGAATGTCTTGAGGAGGTGATTTTTCATGCTGCCATGACACAAAATGAGCTGTTAGATATCTGCTGGGATGTATTCTGTGTTTGCTTGTGAGACACATCCTTACTGATGACATTTGTTAACTTTTCACAGCAAGTTGGGACCATACATTTGTTGAATTTTTAATTCACTGACAACCCTCAACATAATAAAATCAGAGGGTTTTGAAATCTGCCAGAATATTGAGCAAGATTCTTAAAGACATCTGGCAGAGCCTGGAGGGAAATAAAGAAGCAAGCTCAAAGGAAACAGAGTAAGTCTTTCTCACCGCTCCCAAGGCTTAGTGCCTTTGTGAACATGGGAAGGATGAGAAAAAAACATGAAAAACATTAGTGTTGTGAGAAGAGCCCTCACTGACCTCCCAGGAGCCCAACCTTGTCATGTACTTATTGTATAACTGTTGGCAAATCATTCAACATTCTCCATGCTCCATTTCCTTATCTGTAGTCTGGAGCAATGAACTTGAACCTTTCTAACTCAGCAATATTGACTAGATTGAACTGAATAACATCCAGAAAGGTGTTTGGGATGTGTATTGTGTAATTATGTGATGTTGAATAACTGTGGGAAGGGGTTATTCACTAAGATTTTTTTTAGATTCAGAAAAACTTGAAGCTATTAGAATATTCACTTTAGGCTATGCCCATATGGTCTGTTCAGAGCAAATACATTTATTTGAAGGTAGCCCTCTGACAACATCATCCTTTCAAAACTTAGCTTAAACTGGAAGAGATGGGAAAGTTATCTTAAGATAGAAACCTTTAGATATCACAAGGCTGCTGCCTTGAAGGCCATAATTATTTCCTCACCCTTACTTTCAGTGACTTCTTAACTCGTGTATTTAACACACAGTTCTTACCAATTTTGGTTTTTCAGTTCACAGTAAATTAAAAGCTGCAAATTAGAAGGGTTGTACATGGAGGGAGGGGCCATTTTAGAAAGAGATACATTATCAGCAGAAGAAGTGAGAGAATGACTTAAAGGAGAAGGAAGAGATTTTTTTATAGCTGACATGTTTGCTGTGAATGCCTGAATTGTCAGGGTATGGCTTATTGCTTTCAATAATTCCTGCTAGAAAAAAAAACCAGTGATATGTACCACACTTGTTAGGGAAGTTTTCCATCAGAAATGCTCAAAGTCTCAATATTTAAGAGAGTACACTTCACTTATCTTGAAATCTTAATTGGGGTAGCCATGATCCTATTGATATGAACTGAGGGAAGCCTCACTGTAAAAAGTGTCATTTTACTTATGGTCTTGCCCTTTTTTTGTATTTTTGGTGCAGAAATTGTTGGAGTAAGAATGGGATAGGTGGATTGTGCACTATATGGTATAAAAAAAATAGTTAATGGAAGTGTTTTTTCAGTTTGTCCTAATCTTTATTTTTGCCATCTGTTCTACATGAAACAGAAGGTACAATTTATTATTTATTTATTATTTAAATTGTGCCTTCAGTTACTTAATGACTCTGCTAACCAAGAGAATATTCAACTTTGCTTTTATAATAATTATAGTAGTTTTCTGAATTAGTTTCAGAACTTCAAGTATAAAAGCTGTTTAACAGTCTACTCTGATATTTAAGAAGGAAATACCAAGTTTTCAAATACATGCACTATATTTACTGTGCCTTTGTAAGATTTGTTGGAGATGATGTATGGCTTGATACAATGGCAGATATGATAAATGTAATAAGGGGAAATGGATGAAATATAGATAAAATTTATTATTAAGGAAATTTATTTTTACCCTTACAAATAGGACCTGAGCAAAAAAAATGCCAATCCTCATTCTCTGAAACTTACACTGTAGTTTCCTTTGCAGAAGAAAAAGTTCTTACATACTAACACACTGAGTTGTGCATACAGGAGAGCATTAAATTATTTCATGAAGAAGTCAGTGAATCATAGTTGACCCATTTTGGGGAAACTTCTCCTTATTGACTCCCCCATCTACTTATCTGTGAAATTGGGGGCTGGGTATCACTGAAGAATTAAACATAATTCAGAAATAGTTAATTTGGTTTTTTATGTGAGGCCCTTTCTTTTCCAATTTAATGCTTATTCTAGACATTTTTATAATTTCGTAAAATTTGAGGTTAAATTACTCCACAACACCACATGAGAGAGGCCTACAGACCCTTTGGGAGCAAAAGCATCTTTTTTGTGGTTACACAGCAATGTGAATGTATTTAATACCATTGAACTATACACTTAAAAATGGTTAAGATGGTAAAGTTTATGTTGTATGTATTTTACCATAATGAAAATATTGGGGAAAATGTCTCAAGGAAGGAAAACCTTTTTTCTATGCTCACAATAAAAAAAAAAAGTGTGTGTGTAAAAGTGTCTGCGTTTTCCCCACTTTGAACCATCTGGTATACAGATTAGGTTATTTACAGATCAAAGTATCTCCAGGTTTGAATTTTCTACATCAGTGCCAAAAACATATCTACATATAAAGATTGATCTGGCTTTGAGTACAAAACATGCCTTGCCATTTACCTTAATCTGTTTCTTTTTGGTTTAGGGACCTGAGAATGTTTAGGGAGCTGGGGAGAGAAATGGAGGGGGGGGGGGTTCTGGTTTTCATTCACCAGATTTCCCTATTGTATAGGTACTTTTTCTGTAATAAAAAGCTATTAGCCCTCATTCCTGGTGCTCAAAGAGAAGACATTTTTAAGTCTCTCCCTTTCCTGCTTCCTTAGTTAAAAAATGTTGTTGTATGGCAACCTATCTAATTTCACTCCACTGTTGGGAGTTAAATTGTGGTATGGTACAGAAATCAGCCTTAGAATACATCATATTTCCCGGAAGAAATCTCCCATCAGATATGATAAAAAGTGTTCATTTTCTTGAATGAAAATCCAAAGTACTAAAGTGCTTTGGTCTTAGTAAACATATATCAGAAATCAATTCCATTAGAATTATTTTTTAATAATCTCAATTTGCACACACATGCTCTCCTGTAACTGAATGACAGTGCTTAACATTGCAGTCATCTGACTTGAATTAATGTGCTGGATTAGTGAGGCAGAGAAGAGCCAATCACCTGTCTCAAAGTCAGCGCAATGGCAGTGGGGGTGGGGCTGGTACAGATTAGGAAGGAATGGCTGACATTTTTAATAAAGAAGGAAAATGGGAGTATAACCAAGAAATTTCATCACTGCTTATGCTGTCTGCAGGGGAAGCTTATGCAGAGAGAAAGCAATTGAATAAGGCTTCAGATAAAATACTAGGATGTGAGGATCAAAGGACAAGAATTTCAACCAAGAACATGTTTTTAGGAAGTACCACTTCCCAGACTTTAATATTGCATTCACTATGATTAAATGGAATATATGGAAGATTTAATGTTAAATAGAGGGAAAGGCAAAGAGTACAAATAAGAGATAATAAATGGTCACAAGTAAGTTAAAAGAGCAACAGATTATTCTTCCTCCTAGGGATAAGGGAACATTTTAATGCATGTTGATCTTGGTGGGAACACCTCATTTTATTAACTCTGAAATAGTATTTCTCAAATTTCATCCCTTCATAGACTTCCTTAATGGTTTATGTCCTAGCCACATACCATAATACTATTATTTACTTAATATTTATCTTTACAGATACTTCTTCAATTTAGCCACATCCAAAGCAATAATATCCATGAAACTACAGACAGGAAAATAAATACAGTTGTATGAAAATAAAATACATTCATCCAGATGCCACTGAAAATTCTCTGATGCATCCCCAGGGGTGGTGGGAAATATTGCCTTAAAGCTGTTGTGTCTTTAGGGAAGAGAATGCAGAGCATGTCTTCCTGTCCTGATAAAATAAGGTTAATGTGGCTTATGATTCAGATCTTAAGAGTGTCTCCATTTACTTTGAAAGGTCATGAGTCTTTTAAGGGAGAAAAATAATGGATAGTGTTTGGGAGGTAGCAAATAATGCCTGAGACTGGGTACAATGACAAATCTAGAAACTTACAAAAACATTTTGTAAGGCAAATTACATGTACTACCCCACCCAGGAAGCCCAGCAGCTTTGATCAGCTAGAGGTGGTGGTCATGTGGCCAATAATAAATACTTAAAACACCTGGATCGTTCTACCAGCTGACTTTCCATAAAATGATGCATTTCCAAACACTGTGCGTTTTCGTAGAGGAACTCATCTAGAAGACCTTCCACAGTACCCTATTTATACTTGGAAACATTCTAGATGTTTCTTCATGGAGGCCAGGTAGGGGTGATTTTAATTAGTACTCTTCCTACAATAATACAGTGGAGAGACTTTTATAGCCTCTCTGCATTTTGTATTGGCTATCCCCTCAGATTAGTGATTATTTAGTTTAAGAATACATTTTAAATAAGTGTTTTCATGTATTCTTTCATGAAATTCACTGTCAACTATATTAGGTTCACACAGCAACTTTTGTTTGAAAAATCACAACTTTATTGTAAATATCAAATTGTATCTTTTTTCTCTGTAGATTTTGCAAAATTGTTTGAGCCCAAAACACTTTAATCCTGAATTTCTGACTAAGACCCACTGGAAGGATTATATGAATGGTGAGTAGAAGGCTTCGTGGTGCCAGTGGACTCATTACTTGGATTAAAAAAAAGAAATGGCAATATCTGACATACAACTGGGTAGTCACTCAGATATGTGTTGTTTCCAGCCACAACCAGTTTGAAATAGGTGGGATAATGCAGGAAGTCTTTCAATGGCCCAGGAATCACACTTTTCTATCTTTAGGTATTTGTTGGGATCAACAACATTAACATCACAATTAACTTGGCAACTTATAGTGGTTAAACTTGTAAGAGTCTAAATAAATCACCCTGAAAGCTTAGAACAAATATGTATTTATTAAAGGTGATGTCCTAGAAGGAGCCATGAACCTTGAAGTCAGATGGTTCTGGATCATACCTTGCCATTTACTTATTGCTATGTCCAAAATTGAGCCATGGATGATTGGGTAGAATATTAGAGACCCAGGTTCAACCCAGAATAGTAGAGCCTCCAAATTGGGAGGGGAGAGGAAGAAACATGTGAAGTGGGGATTTGGAGAATAGGATTTTTCCTTAGAATGCTCCAATTATGGCTTTGTGAATGTGTTTTCTGTTTGTGCAATGCTTCCACCATTTGACACCCTAATCTGTTTGTTGAAGGAAGTTAGTGAACATGTTTATATATTCTAATAAAAGTATCTCTCCAAAAAGCCAGTGTTTTGGGGAGGCCTTTGATTTTCTGGATAGTTGCTTACTTGGCAGGTTTCTGGGAGCCATGTCATTTAATGTATCTCAATATGCGAATGGCTGACAAATGGTAGAGACTTAGTTCATGGGAGGCAAAACATAGAATTCTAATTCAGGCCCTGGCTGGTGTAGCTCAGTGGATTGAGTGCAGGCCTGTGAACCAAAGCATCGCTGGTTTGATTCCCAGTCAGGGCACATGCCTGGGTTGCAGGCCAGTTCCCAGTACAGGGTGTGCTGGAGGCAACCACACACTGATGTTTCACCTTCTCTTTCTCCCTCCCTTCCCCATCTCTCTAGAATAAATAAATAAAATATTAAAAAAAAGAATTCTAATTCGCAAATGTTTGGTTTGGTCTTTCACTCTTGCTGTTTGAATTTGGCACTATCTTCCCCACTCTGATAGCTCATTCACCTTTGTGATTACACTGACAAAATAACAGTTCTAGCACTCTAGTCAGAATTCCAGACTTTCAGCCAAAAATATGGGGCTTCTGAAAACTGATAATTAAATATTCAGGAATTTTATGAGTCAGTTATTAAAGCATTGGTAGCTTGAAATTGGCCATGGTGGGAATATTTACACTACAGAAATCAGCCAACACTACAAATTAGGGCTCTCCCCCATCCTTTCCTTGAGAACCAGTTTACCAGTATACCACTGGACTCAGAAGAAATAGGGATTGAAGTCCCTAGTGGATAGAAGGGTTGCCTCTCTTAACCATATTTCTTTCTATTTCAACGAACATTTGTTGAGTTCCTGCTCTGTGCTAATTTTTGGGTAAGACACCAGGGAGAAAGAAGTCACCAAAACCTGCCCTATCCTGGAGGATCTCATCATTGGAGTAGGAATGACTGACAAGTTAACAAACAAATATAACCAAGTGGGAGAAATGTGGGAACAGAAATATGTACAAGGTACAACTGAGGAGAGAATGATTAACACATAACCTGCTGTAAAGCCCTTTGTCTCCAACTAAAGACCTAAAGAATCTTTTCCTTTGGTTATTATAAGTGGAAACCTGAAAAACAGGTAACTTAAAGATAATATGATTTTGAAAACAATGAGATATGTATTTCAGAAAGTGATTTCTTTTGATTTGAGGAGTCTTACTGTTTTAGAGTGCTTATACGCTAGAGGAAAGATTTTTATTTGGACTGACTACAGGTATTTGTTGTGATGATAGCCAGGGCTGCTCCATAAGAAATTGTGACCAAAATGATTGATGGAATAAGCAAACTTAGAAGGGATCTAAATAATTATGCAGTAAATAGAAAGGGATCTGCACCCCAGCATTGCCAATTACAACTAGTGTAACCTTAGGCAAGTTACTCAACATCTCAGTTTTTCACCTGTAAAAGAGGGAACATAATACAGTAGTCCCCCATTATCTGTGGTTTCACTATCCATGGTTTCAGTTACCCATAATCAACTATAGTCTGAAAATATTAAATGGAAAATTCTAGAAATAAACAATTTATATGTTTTAAACTACATCCTGTTCTGTGATAAAATCTCATGCCATCCTGGTCCATCCCACCAGACACATGAATCATCCCTTTGTCCAGTGGATTCACATTGTACGCACTCCCTGCCTAAGTTAGTCATGTAGTAGCTATTTCAGTTATCAACCTGACTATGGTGGTATCACAGTGCTTAGGTAACCCTTGTTTTGCTTAATTCTGGCCCCAAATTGCAAGAGTAGTAATGCTGGAAATTCACATATGCCAACAAGAAGCCATAAAGTACTTACTTTAAGTAAAAAGTACGTGTGTATAGGAAAAAAATGATATACAGCATCTGGCACAAATAATGACCCTTTTTATTACAAAATCTTTTATTACAAAGTCATAAGGATATAATTCTGTAACATAACAATATCACATTCAAGTATACTATATGCCATTTTAGGTGAAATGTTCAAATTAAAACTATAAGTTATTGCACCCATATTATTACCCTACCAACCACACTCAAGCAGGCCTTCTTACTTCTGCTGGACCCCATATATATAAATATATAAATATATAAATATATAAATATATAAATATATAAATACATACATACATAAATATATAAATATATAAATATATAAATACATATTTATGTGGTTCACTACTATCTATGGTTTTAGGCATCCTGTGGAGGTCTTGGAACATAACCCCTGTGGATAAGGGGGACTACTATAATCAAGAGGCAGTGGAATAGGGTGGTCAAGACTGCAGACTAGACTACATGGGTTAGAGTCCCTGCTTTTCCCCTTAATAGCTGTGTGACTTTAGGCAGTTAATTTAGACTTACTTTACAATGAAGATACTGAAACAGAGAGTTTATCATTAGTACATACTTCATTGAATTACAGTGAGGAATAAATGAAATATGTATCTGTAGTTCTTAACGCAGTGTCTGATACTTATCTTATATTAATGTTTTCCCTTCCTTATTCTATTTGAAAAGCCCCCTCCCTCCATCTTTCCCTGTGGAAATTACATCTATCAAGATGTGTGTGGGGAGCCCTGGCTGGTGTGGCTTGGTGGATTGAGTGATGGCCTGCAAACCAAGGGGTCACTGGTTTGATTCCCAGTTGAAGCACATGCCTGGGTTGCAGGCTGCTCCCCAGTGGGGGGAGTGCATGAGAAGCAACCACACATTGATGTCTCTCTCGCTCTCTTTCTTCCTCCCTTCCCCTCTCTCTAAAACAATAAAATAAAAATTTATAAAAGAAAGATGTGTGTGGGGAGGTGGAGGTGCAAGAAGGTTCCACTCAAAGACAAAGGAGCACAGGCAATGACCTAATTGATCATATGTGGTCTTCATGTTTGTACCACAGCAGGAGAGAATGGGGGTTGGAGGCTGACAATGAGAGAGGTGAGAACAGAAATTTGGCTAAGTCAGTAAGATGGATCTCTCCTTTGCATTGTAGACTATTACCCAGTAGTCTTGGGCCCTCCTACTCTGATAGTAAATATAGAACCTTGGCCTTATCTATTCTTTATTTCAGGAGCAAGGAGGCATAGGTATTTCAAGCTTTCTCAGGAACTTGAATCCACAAAGGCTTTGGGAGTAGAGAGAGCATTAAGGAACACAATCCACATTCCTTGGATGCCTAGGCTACAGGAATGTCTTAGGACAGTGTTTCTCAAAGTGTATGTTATGTGGATTACCTGGAGATATATGAAAATATAAGCACCTGAGCACCTCTCCAGAGAATCTGATTCTGAAAGTCTGGGTTCGGACCAGGAAGTCTTGCATTTTAATCCTAAGGTGATTGTGATGCACACAGAAATTTAAGAATGATTTTTCCATATGATGATAAATGCACTTTGAAAAGCTAAAAGCAGAGTGCTCATTGATGAGATTCTCATGAAAATTGGGAAGAGAGACATTGAGCTTATGAGGTGCTCCCTTGGGGAGCTCTCATGGGAAGCCCTGGATAAGAGAGGGGCAGCATGAGGACGCTCACCCAGACTCCTGGAAAAGGAGCCAAAAGTGGAATTTCTGGGAGATTCTTATTTTAGACAGAGCTGTATCAGAGGCAGACTCTGAGACAAACATTTGAGGGCCAGTCATTTAACTGGGAGATGATTCCAGGCATTGTTGGTAGGACAGTGAGGAAATGAGACAGCAAAGGGAAAGAAGATAATACAGGAGCATTAATTAGCAGGTTAGTTCTGAGCACCTCTGGGAGTGGTGTGAAACACACCCACATAAAATCCTGGAAAC
This sequence comes from Carollia perspicillata, assembly GCA_004027735.1. Taxonomy (NCBI): domain Eukaryota; kingdom Metazoa; phylum Chordata; class Mammalia; order Chiroptera; family Phyllostomidae; genus Carollia; species Carollia perspicillata. The sequence continues at coordinate 17,562 of PVKM010000275.1, read as the reverse complement.
TGAAGTCTTTGTCTTTCAATTCCCATTTTGATAGCTTCAGTCAGGAGTATTAATTCCCACGCTGTACCAGCACTTCTCATTTGTCTCATTCTCAGGCTGAGAGAAAGTCTTTAGGTAGAGAATAGCATGTGCTTACAATAGAATGCTGTTAGCATGTGTAACCATGGCTAGTGCCAAGGGTATAACTGTAATAATCTTTATGTCAAATATATTATACTCTAAATTTTGCATATTGCTTTGATATACATCACTGCAACTGATTAAAAAATGAGGTGGACAGTGAGGGATAAGGTAGTGGGAGTGGACTCTAGAGTCAGACCAACCTAGAACACAAGTTCTTCCTTTTTGTAGCTGAGTGACTTTGGAGAAGTCATTTTACCTCTTTGCATCTCACTTTCCACATCTGTGAAATAGAGATCATAATGCCACCTGCTTCTTAAATAAAACCTAAATGAAGAAATGACTTTAAAATACCTAGAAGAATGCTTAAGATACAAAGAGATTCAACCAATATTGCTTCCTTTTCTCCCATCCCGATCTCCTTACTCATTCCATGTACCCTACACCATGGATCGCTTCAGTATATGGCACTGAGGTGGTACTCAATAAATGTTCCTAATATGAAGAAAAGTCCAGATTGCTTATGAAGTAGTAGAAAAAGGTGCCAATTAAAATATAAAATCTAGAAAAGTGTACTGAGGGGATAGACATCAAACTAGTTCAGATGCAAGAAAAGCTTTCCCCCTTGAGAGGAAGATATGTTTTAGACCAGTGGTCCCCAATCTTTTTGGCACCAGGGACTGGTTTCATGGAAGACAATTTTTCCACAGACAGGTTGGGATGGGTGGCTGGAGGCAGAGCTCAGGCAGTAATGCCAGCAAAGCTTGGCTCACTCACCCACCGCTTTCTTCCTGCTATGCGGCCTGATTTCTAACCCATCCATGGCTTGGGAGTTGGGGACCCCTGTTTTAGGCCAAATTTTGAATGATCAGGGGATACTATTGCTGGCAGAGAGAAGGGAAAAGAGGATCCCAGGCGTGAAGATGCCCTGGAAGAAGGCCTGGTAGTGGGACATAACAGAAGACAAACATAAGCTAACATCTATTGAACACTTACTGTGTATACTTACTGTGTATACTTACTGTGTATGCAGTAAGTGCCCAATAGACTATACACAGTAAGTGTTCAATAGATGTTGGCTTATGTTTGTCTTTTGTTAAAATATTTCGTGCGCTTTATTTCATCGAATCCTAACCACGGCCCTTTAAGACAGGTGCTATTATTACTTTCATCTCCCACGTTAGGAAATTGAAGCACAGAGAAGTTGGTTCACTTGCCTGAGGTTTCACAGGCAGAAAATCATGGAGCCTTAAGTAAAAAGCAGATTTGTTGGACTACAAAGCCCAGTCACTGTGTTAGCAGCTATAATAATAATTACTGATTATAAGAACCATCATTGTGACTGTGGGACAATCAGATCCCACCATGAATTCAATTCAACAAAGACTGAGTACCTAACACTATCATGTATTATGAGCTAAGTGGGGAGCATTTATGGCTTGAATCTTTGGAAATGCTCCCTTGTTGTGGGGTACCCTGGGAATTCCCTTTGGTTTATCCTAATTATTTCTCAAAGCTTTGATCTTGGTTCATATGGTCATGACTCCAACTTTTGATTCCCTATCAGCACATGACATAAACTGTCATTGTTTAATCACAAGCTACACTTGTGATGAATGTTGGATAATCAGAACAAAAGCACAGGAAAAATAATTAGAGGGAACCAAAGGGAAGAGGCTCACAGCTTTGAATAAGAGATTGTGTGAAGGCTTCTAGGACTCAGTCCCTGAAGCTCTGACAATGTATTTTGATCCTTGTCTGAATGTAAATGAATGACTCCATCAAATCATAGGCAGTTTGTCACAGTGGAGGTTATTTAGCTAGTTAATTAAAAGTCTGAGTGAGCTACTGCCTCTCTGCACTGTTCTCTGAAGATAACCAAACCTGTGTTCTGACCAGGCAAGTTAATTTAAAATAAGTGACCTGAATTGGGTAACGGCTGCAAGTTCAAATTCAAGAATCACTATAATTAGTCCCAGATGGATCTTAATTGTTCTTTGAGGAAACAGAGTGGAGAAGGGGGAAAGAGCAATGCCCAAACCCAAAGTAGAGGTTATTAGCCATACCTTTCAAAAGCAGGGGAGCTGATTGGGGCAGGGCATAGTTTATGTGGTATAACAAGAGTTCCATTGCTGCTTTTTCAAATGCATTCTTCTAGACGTGGTATGTAAAATGGGTCTAGTTGTTGTTGTTTTTGGAAATAAGAACTAGAATCCGGCTCTCTTAATTATGTGGTCCCAGGCAAGTTATATGTCTTTTTTATCTACATAATGAAGAAAACACTATTAAGCCTACCTTCATAAGATCAGAGGAGATAATTTGTAAAAAACCTTTGAAAAAATATGTAAAACTCTACAAGACAGTAATTTATTCTTGCTCCAATCCAGGATAGTTTCCTAATCATATATATATATATATATTTTAGAGTGTAAGGCTACTCGTGGCGTGTGTCTCTTTTTATTTTTTTAGACTCTGCCCAAAACTAGTTACCTTCTGAACTATACCACTTGAAAGCTTAAAGGATCACAGTAGGCAGTATATTCACCATCATATCTGTATGGCGATACATGATGTTCTAATTTCTTCAGAGGTGTGCCCACAGAGCTGAAAATGACTTCAGCTTTGTGGGATTATGGAAGAAGACAGAGAGTACACACATTTAACATTTTTTATTATGAAATTGGATTCTTTTCCATTTATTTATGTTATTATTAATCTTTGACTTGAAATTACATGCTGACACAACACTGTGGTACCACAAAGTTAGTGTAAGTCACAGTGAGAGCAGAATGGCTTTATCCCCACTTATTTGTTATATGAATGCTTGTGTTTCTTTTCAGTATTCTCATACATTCTAATTACCCATATCTTCCCAAGCTCTGGAAGCCAAAAGTAATAAGAATTTATACAATAGTAAAAATAAAATAACTAAAATCATAACCCAGTACAAAACTTTCAAAAACCACAAATTTGACCATTTTGCACAAATGACTGCTTTTGAAAGTGCTTTTCTTTTCCAATTTTACATTTTTTACTTTTATTTTTTAAAATTTATTTATTTATTTATTTATTTATTTATTTATTTATTTATTTATATAAAGAGGGGAAGGGAGGGAGTAAGAGAGGAAAAGAAACATCAATGTGTGGTTGCTGCTCATGTGCCCCCAACTGAGGACCTGGCCCGCAACCCAGGCATGTGCCTCACTGGGGGAATTGAACTGGCGATCCTTTGGTTTAGAGGCTGGAGTTTAATCTACTGAGCCACACCAGCCAGGGCCCAATTTTACTTTTTAAAGGGAATTGTATTGTGCTGTCCCTTTGAGTTCCCTTGAACAGAATGTAAGCACTAAGATAAAAATTTATAACCTATGCTTACTAATAGTAATCACAACAGTTTATTCTTCAAGCTTAACAAAAACTCATTAAAAGAGCTTCTTTTTAAATCAGATTCTATGTTCTACCTTGTTAGACGAGCCAAGCAAATAATGGAAGTGTGTCTCCCAAACTGCATTGCTATGAAAGGGCTGTGCCTTTGCTGGAAAGAATAATAATGCAGAAATAAACAAATAGCCTTGGATCAACATTATCCTTCATCACTGGTAAACCCCCTTTCATGCAGGAAGCAGCAGAGAACACAGGTTTATGAAGATTTTGCAAAGGTTTAAGTCATAGGCTGAGCAGTTATGTCTAAATGTCTCCTTGGGATGTTCTGTGTGCACCATGAGTAAAAGCCGTAATATACAGTGCATACAGGGCTGGGAATTATTCTCTAAGTGAAAAACATCAGGACTCTCTTTTTTCCTGAAGAAAGTTGAGAAGCTATTTATTAAATTCAACAAACATTTTTTTGAGTACTTAGTAGGCTCCTAACTGTTTTAGGTGCTGGGGATACAGCACTGAACAAAACATGAAAACAATCTCTACCCTCATGAAGCCTATTTTCTAGTTCAGTTGTCTAGTGATCACTCCCTCCTATGAATTCCTATATGGTTTCCACCTCTCATATTTCCCTTGTAATACTATTTACCCAACTTAGGCATGTGTTGTGCCATCCCAATTAGATTGTCCTTGAGGTCAGGGACCCAGTTTAAACCTGCTAGTGTGTACCTTATTCACTGAATTCTCTCTAGGCTGGTGTCCAATCAATATTTGTGAATGATGAGAAAGTGAGGACTCCAAACACAGGAAAAGAGGATCAGAATTAATACTAACTTCAAGTGTTATCTTTCTGATATAGTACATTTTCATAGGAACAGACTGTGTTAACCTAAACACTAATTCCAGGCAGTTGGGCGGGAAGTGGGGTAGGGGTAAAAAGGCAGGTGGCCTATTTGGGAGACTTCATATGTAGATATCTATTTGGTCAATGTATTTATATAATCTTGGTTAGTGTGTGACAAAGAGTACACTGTGACAAAGAGAACTGATTGGAATCAGTTCTGGGTTTAAACCCTTGCCCTTTCACTCATGACTTGTGTGGCCATTATATATGTTAGTCCCTCTCTCAGTCCCTGTTTCTTCATTATAATATGATGGGGTAGTTTAATTCCTAAGCAGAATCTTTTGATTTCAGATATCATGGTACTGTATTTTCTAGAGGAAGACTTCTGTTGCTTGAGGATCAAGAAGTCACGATGAAAAGGATAGTTATATTCTGGCCAATATAGTGTGTGTTTTTTTACGGTATCTAGTTCTACCATTCTGCTTTATGACATCTGAGTTATTCTCAATTTCCTAATTTGGCACTGCTTATTAGCATTCACTCTGACAAGTAAGTGGGGCTTGTTATACCTATACAAATATAAATTTCCACCCTCTTCCACCTCAGATGAACTATTGGTCCTTAAAGACTCAGTTAAAAAAAAAATCATCAGGAGAAATTCTCCTTGATCTCTGAGTCAGCCTGAGTTTGGCATGTTTCTTCTGAATTTCCATTAGGATTTGTTTTTCCCTCTGTAACTGTACTTACCACACCAGGCCATAATCATTTGTTTACTTCAATGCTTTATCACTAAACTATGATCTCCTTAAGGGATGGAGCAATGTCTTATTTGTTTTTCATCTTTTCTTTAAACTTATTACTAATTTTTATCCAGGACAAGTGACAGGCTGTGTGAATAGGAATGTTGTCTTACTTTCAAGAAGAGCTTGAAACCATCTCCTTACACTGAAATATAATCAGATCTACAGGATTGGATTGTGCATAAAATCTTGTTTCTTTTTTTCATGCAGTTAAAAAGATAAAGTCATTTATTTGGTTCTCTACTTCAAAATTATTCCTATTTATGTAGACTTTATGAAGAGGACATGAGTAATGGGTCATTTTCAGTTTCCATAAAGAACTGAGTCTGAGCTAGTCCTCTTTAGGCAAAAAGTCTTTGTTAGATGTGTTGGGTTCTGCTGTAATTGGATTGCAAATAAAACCATCCCCATCTTCCTCTGGAGTACAGTAAAAGGCAATTCATCTCCATTTGACAACTTTTCACCTAGGCTCTGAGCAAAGCAAATAATAAAGAACTCATAAAGGTGGTTTGCAGACTGAACAGTGACTTCCATATTTGGTGAAACCATATCACTTTCCATTGGCTCATAGATTCTCTAGTATCTGGATCATTACTAGTATGTGTGTGTGTGTAGTCTCCTTCAGAGTTCAGATTTGGCAGAAAATGTGCCCACTAATCTTAAGAATGGGAACACAGAAAAGGAATAACTAGGTGAATCAATTCACTACGAACACACACATAGTTTGATGGCAACATTGTCATGTATGCTGTCTTGACATGATTAAGAAAATTAAGAATGAATTGCACGTCACCAAGTGGTAAAGACCATAAAAGGAAGTAGCTAAGATTTTATGTGCATTGTCTTTTGGAGGATTCAAAATCTCTGGCTCTAGTTGAACAGGCAAGCTCTTGTAATGGGTAGAGTTGCTGGGGAAGTACATTATTTGGAAAATTTCTCAAGCAAAAACTGTCTTACTTAATTCCAATATTTCACAATTAGCACTTTATCTGAACAGGTTGTATGTGAGAAGAAGCCTATAACTCTTTTATGGAGGAGACATGAACAGTGTTCCCCCTCTCTCATGAAAGCAAATGCCAGAGGAATCAGGGCTAGGCCTGCTGCCACCTGTTATTGATGTAGCTACTGCAGAAGAGCTAATGGCTATGTTGGGAGATGCACTTTCCTGCCACTCCTTGCAACTTTCTCTGAGCATTTTTGTGGTGGTTGCCATGGATACCAAATGGTGAAGGGGTTTGGGTCAGAGTTTGAAGGATTGCACTGTGCTTCAGTGGGTGAGACTGAAATTAATTTAATGCATGTACAAATAAGGTGTGTTTCTTTCCTTTGTGCCTTTGAGAAAATGGCAACAAAGCAGTCTGTCAAGCAACAATTGATTTTACATTGGCCAGGGAAGAGGAAGGAGGAGCAATTTATTGAGTAGGAGGTTCTCAAATTAAGCACAGGCAGTAGTTTGAAATAGGTCAAGAGAAGTGAAAAGGATTCTCATAGCTGTTGAAGAGATAGTAGTAATGGCAAGGCACTTAAGAATGGGCATTAAGAAGCTTTCTATGCAACTTTTTTTGACTACCTACTCCATTGCTTCAGTGTCCCTGGATCCTCATCTCTTAATCTAAGATATGGTATTACTGGGGTTCCATTATATTATGGTTCTTCCCTCTTATATACCTCTGTAAGTGTGTGTGTATGTGTGTTTTAGCATAATTTCAAGGTTTTGATTTGTGAATTGGTTCACCCAGTTATTCCTTTTCTGTGTCCCCATTCTTAAGATTAGTGGGCGCATTTTCTACCAATGCTGAACTCTGAAAGAGACTACACCATTCCTGTCCCTGTCCTCAATAATGATCCAGTTATACTGACAGCTAAAATGTCCACCATTGGTACAATTAAAGGCATGAAAACAATTGAAGTTAAACCTCATAAGTTTGAATACATAACCTTGTCTATGACCAATAATCCCACTATGGTAAGATGGACCTGTTTGGCCCACAAAATCAAAATCAGAGGACTCACCATTCTGTTGCTGGCACTCACAAATATAAACCTTTAAGATGACCATAGTAAAGTAATGTCATAATGGCAAAGACAAACATTGAAGACCCCAAATATTTGAGAAACATGTCCTAACCACTGAACTCTTCTTTCACTTTACCACATTAGTCTCTTTCTTGAGACCTGCCTTAGAGTATAGAAGAAGTTTAAATGATTTTGAGTTCTCAGGCTCAGTGACCACAAGTTCCTTTCCTTATTCATTTTATTCTCCTTAAGAAACGAGGTGCAGTGACTGTAATTATAATGCTTGATATTTATAGAGTTGCCCTCTCTGAGTATCTTAGATTATCTTAGATACATTGTTTGATTAATAATAACATTATCCTAGTAAGGCAGGGAAGGACTTTTATATTTTATAACTGAAGTTGCTAAGATGATGAAAAGTAAGGTGGTCGTGCAAGGTCACACAGTGATCTTGAGATGGAACTCTGGCAGCTTTCTAATCTTTGGACTAGTGCTGAATTACTTCAGAAGATATCTGTCAATTGCTGTTCTTTTTCAGAGTAAGGTGTTCATGGTACATGTATATTTGGAAAGCTGTTTGGTAACTACACATATATATATTTTTAAAGAGTTGGAGAGTTGATAGTGGTGTTTGGCTACTAATCTTTTCCACTCTACCTCTACCTCTAGTGATGTCACACTAAGTGTCACCGATCTCCTCAAGCCCAGGCCATGGCCCATTGAATGGTGCCCATTACTTATTAATTTGTTATAACCTTTGGGTAGAGACAGTTGGACCCTATTAAATCTGGACTTAAGGAAAGCTGCCCCAACAAGGATGGGATTAATTTGATTGGAAGGGTCAGGTGGGTGGTGGTAACTGTGGTATAAAACTGATCGAGGGCTCTTTCCCACACTCAATCTCACCAATGTCCAGACCTCGACATGGATCAATCAATAGCCTTGGCCCTTCAGTGTTAGTGTAGTAAAGCACTTGAATCTGCACATTTTATTTTATTTTTTGCTTTTTATTACTATACTTGCTTGGTGCCTCTCCGCAGGGAAGTCTAGAGTTCTAAATTATTGTAAACATAAGGGGCCTGTGGCAATGTGAGATTGAATAATAAGTAGTTTTTGTGTTGCTGTTGTAAACTGTGGTTCTCCCAGCCCTTATGAAACTGTTTGTTATAGCATCTATTAGAATCTAGGACAAGACTCCTGCAATCATGCAGCTGTCTGATGAACTTTCTAATCACTACATTTTTCTTGCTTTTAAAATGTGGAATTTTTTTTATAAAACTGGATGATGATTCTAAAAAGTTCATTAATGTTTACAAGTCAGTAATTCTAGCCCATAAGACTTTGTTAACTTCTTAGTGTCTGCAAATTGGGGCAAGTATAATTCACAGTGTAAGCCATACAAAGGAAGAATTATCAGGATGTTGTCCCATGCCAACTGAAAGCATATTCATAACCCGTAAAGAGAGAAACTAGCTATATATGCTTGACATTTCCTTTCTTTCTATTTTTTTTAAAGAATGAATCTGAGGTCTTATCTGACTTAAATGATTGAAGTAACTCAAAACAAACAAGGATATTTGTATTAATTTCATTTGACTTGGTTAATATTTTTATAATTTTGGAATAAAGTACCAGCATTAATGCTAAAATGTTGATTTTAATGGATGGGAGAGAAGGTCTCTTGATTCAATAAATCTTTACTGCAGTCTACTATATGTTGCTATGTACAAAGGGCATCTGAGCAGGAGTATAACAGTGGATATGGATATAATGAGGGACTTGTGATAGGCTTGCGATGAACAGACCTTAGTTAATCAGAATCCAACTACCAGAAATTGTTAATTAACAGGCATTTTCTTTGGGCATTTTCCGGATATTATAAGGGCTGATGTGATATTTACATAGACATATGTGGCATGGTTTTGATTAACCAGAGACTTGTATTAATGAGGGCATTTGTTCTGTACTCTAAGACAGAGGTAAACAATAAACTTCCAGGCTGTGTCCTGGCCTTGGAGCAAATCATTTCAATGTCCTTCCAAGTCTAAGCAAAACTCATTGACATTGAGGCTTTCAAGATACTCAGTCAGCAAAAAAAAAATAAAACTTCAGTGATAGTCACTAGCCTGCCAATCTGAGAAAGCAGGAAAGTTGACTCACACATTTTAAAATACTTATCATATTCTGCTTTCTATAATTACTGTGTCGCCTTATCCCTCCTACTACTGTAACATGGAAGACATGTCCTTCACCTCCCTGCCCACCCCAAAACACCATATCTAGCACTGGATATGATCAAATAGGTTGGGTCTCAATCAAATATTTGTGGAATTTAATTTTTTACCCTTTTCTCACGGCTCTGGGAATCATAGCCTGATGAAACTGGAAGGGACCATCATATTCAACAAATTAATTTTACAGTTTAGGAAATGGAGGCATGAAGAGTTTAAGAGAGTTTTTGAAGTCATACAGCTTGGGGCTATAACCCATATGTCCTGCCTCAAGGCTCCTGTACTCTGCTTTGTAAAACTCCAGGGTGTCTCCAGTCATCCTAAGGACTTTCATGGAAATCTCTAATAAAATTAATTTTAATTGGTATTAATTTTTAAAATAACCCCCCAAACCTCATAGGAAATAATAAAGAAAATAATGAGATATCATAATTTTTAAAAATAAAGGAAGGGATTTTTGGTTGAATAGGAGAATTTTTTTTGAGACCATTTTTTTTTTGAGACCAAAGCTTCTATCATCTGAAACAAACACGAGTCTTGCTGTTTCAAAGTAATGATCTTGAATGAGATTTCTCTCTTTACTGTCCCAGGGAGAATTTGCTTCTAAATAGCTACAAAGCTAGTCCAGCCAGTCTAGTGTGAACTGTGACCAGAGAATCAGACCATTTTTTTAAATAAGCCAAAGATAAAAGTCTCTAAATATAGAATATTGATGTCTGCAACTAACTCTTAGGGTAAATATTTTTGCGTTTTGGGGAACAGGCTTATTGAAGGTTGTCAATGAGTGCTGAAATAACCTAACATGTTTAATGCTTTTACTGCCAGTATAGCGTCAAGTCACTTAAGGCCCAAAGGATATTAGACTGTACTTTAGAAAAACAACGTCTAGAGTGAGCATCTTTAAGAAATCTAACCATAAGTTTTGCTTTTGGGACATTATTCTGCAACTTAGGGGTACATTTTTTTGCTTCAAAATATTTGTTAGGGTAGTCCTATATATGTTAGGTAATAGCATTAAAGTACTATGTCATTAGGGAAAGAAATAGAGGCCACTGGGCACTGTGATTGCTGAAGTAATAATGAAGGGTCCTGGAAAAGATGAATGAGGCAGTCAATTTATAGAGAAAATTCTGGAATGGTTGGAGGTGGGGAAAGGGAACATTTATTAAGATACAGTAATAGAAGAAGGAAAACCAATGATATGCTTGGCTGTGTATGCATCTAAATCTGGAAACATTCCCATTAGGAGATAGGGGAGTAAAGAAAGCAAAGAGGAATGGAATCTATATTTTTACATATGGGCCCTAACATGTGCCAGGGAGAAAAAGATGGAAAGGCATAGGTATTATAAATACTTTGACCTTATATTAGGTTGGCCAAAAACTCGATTTAGTTTTTTCTGTTAAAGACACATTTTTTTATTTTCACCAATAATTTTATTGATTTGGATATTTTAAGTATGTTGGCTACCTTCTATGTGGCATAACATGGATTATTCACAATTAATTTTTCGATTTGATGACTGTCAATTTCAACAGGTCTTTCCTACCATAGACCATTGTCCTGCAAGAAATCCCAAACCATTTTTGACATGTTTGATCAGTTACAGTCCCTTCTCCATACACTGCACAAATCTATTTTTGTGTTTCAGTTGCTTTTTTACCTTTCTTGAAATAATAAAGCATAATATGCTGAAAATGTTGATATTTTCTTCCATCTTCAATATTGAAGTGGCTTCACAGAAATTTACCAATTTTGATAGTTTTTTTTTAAAAAGGCAGGCTGGTGCTGGTTGGTGTGGCTCAGTGGAGTGAGTGCTGGTCTGCAAACAAAAGGGTCACTGGTTCAATTCCCAGTCAGGGCACATGCCTGGGTTGTGGGCCAGGTCCCCAGGAAGGGGCACATGAGAGGCAACCACACATTGATGTTTCTTTCCCTTTCTTTCTCCCTTCCTTCCCCTCTCTCTAGAAATAGATAAATAAAATCTTTCAAAAAATGCAGGCTGATATGACAGCTGTCACAATAAAATCTAACAAAAATTTTTCCAATGAAGATAAAGATAACTAAGGATTACTAGAGCCATCTTATGGAAAAAAAAAACACCTAATGAACATTTGACCAACCCAATGTTTTATAATTAACCTACTCACATGCAAAAATAAGATGTAAGCTTTTCTAATTCACTTTATTCTACCAGAATGTATGTATCTAGTCTTTATTATATTATTTTTATATGTGTTGAGATGCTGCTCTCTAACTTGATTCACATTGTTAGGGGTCATTACAAATTTTAAAAAAGAAAGGAAGAGAATTTTTGTTTCTGCTAATAGTGCCTAGTATAGTGCTCTGAATATAAGCTCTTGTGTGATTTTGACCTCAGAAGAGTTGACTGGCCTTAGACTGGGAAGTTTTCCATAAAAATTATAATGACTGTTCTAGAGGTCTCATCCCTTTACTTCCTTCTTCTTCATGAGTTACTTCATGAGTAAACAGTGATTTCTTAGGTAGCTAACTAATTATTTTTCTGTTCCAAGAGGCCTTGTTCTGTATAGCCTTTGCTTCTCTATTGTTGGAGCATGGCCTCAGATCACCCTTTGAAATTCAAATAGGTACAACCTGCCAAATCCCTTTCTGGTCTTTGTCTTTTGTCCAATTCAATCCACCTGTAGATACAGACTGGTAAATAAATGGCATCCTGTTTTGATTGAAGAGGTATACAATGTAGCTGTACTTCTTCTACCTAGTACTTTACCCACAACATAATTTGAATATCATGAAGTACAGAACCACTACTAGAATTTTTAACCCTCAGTTTATAATCATACTTCTAAATGCAGGTCCCTAGAAAAACTGTGAACCATTTTCCCTTGTATGCCCAAGCAATGCAGACCCTTTCCTTCAAAGGGCCAAATCTCAGTCTGTTTGGGCCTGATAAACTCTGCTGGCCTTACCCTGAGGACTCTCTGAGACTCTGACCCACTATAAAGGTGTGCAAGCACCCAGTTGGTGAGAGCTGGACTTGGTGTACTCTAGAACATTTGCTGAGTGGCCTGAGAACCAGCACTGGAAACAAGTTTGAACCTGTATTAATCTGGTGAAAACCACATGCCCCCAAACTGGTGTCTCACTGAGAACCTACCTCATGCAACTCAAATACCACTAGAAGCTTTTTTAGTGGTTGAACTTAATAAGCAGTCAATGGTAGAGGCAGGCCTAAGTGGATCTCAGGATGATTTGGGAATTCTGCTGACCTGCCCCTTAGCCTAGTGCTGGTAAAAGCCAACCTTGGTGTGTACCTTGGTCCTTCCCATACACACCCAGGCCCAGAAGAGACAGTCACAAACTATGGATCACTTTGTAACCCCAAATAATTTGCCAAGGGACAGTCACAGGCAACATCTGACACTGGTCTCTACCAGTTTCTCCCAACAAGCTGCAGAATGAAACACAACCAGTAGCCAGCTTTAGACAACATCATGACAGAATCTAATTTGCTTCATAAGAGGAATATCCAAAAGAAGATCTTGGCAAGTACCAGACCCTGCTGGGGCAAATTCTGATCCATGTGGTCAGCACCTGCACAACAGCTCATATGCTCTGGTCAGGTTGATCCTCACAGTCAGCTTGTCTCAGGTTTGACCCCAAGCACAAATAAGCCAATGGAAATCAAGAGTAAATTACAGCAGGAGATCATACATAACACATGTAAGGGACATTCTTGGAGCACCCAGCTCAGGTGATCAAGGAGAATGTTCCACTGGAGCTCACAGGACACCTACTATATAAGGACACCCACTACATAAGGACACTCTACCAAGACTGGACATCATAGCAGATCTACCTAACACATAGAAACAAATGCAAAAAGGCAGACAAAATATGGAGACAAAGAAAGAGGCCCCAAATGAAAGAACAAATGAAATCTCCAGAAAAATAGATAGCTAAAGGAAGTGGAGGCAGGCAATTTACCAAATATAGAGTTCAAAAAACTTAGTGAGAACTTCAACAAAGAGAGTAAGCATAAGAAAGAACATAGAAACCATAAAAGACAGTCAGAAATGAATAATACAGTACCCAAAATGAAGTATACAGTAGGAGAAATAACAGTAGGTAGGATGAGGCAGAGGATTAAATCATCAATTTGGAAGATAAGATAGCAGAAACCACTCCATCCGAGCAGCAAAAAGAAAAAAGAATTGGAAAAAAATGAGGATAGTTTAGAGGGTTAAGATCAAGGTGCACAGTAAACTCAGGTTCTCTGACACCATAGTGGTAACTGTGGCCCAAATTAGAGGCCAGCTGAGAAATCTTAGAGAGATAGAGAGGAACACAGGTACAAAGGGACAAATGGCAATGAATAAATCCCTATCAATAATAACACTAAATGTAAATGGAATAAATGCTCCATACAAAAGACATAGGGTAGCTGAATGGAGAAGAAAACAGTATCTGCATATATACTGTCTATAGGAGACCGACCTCAGAACAAAAGACCTATGCAGACTGAAAGTGAAGGGATGGAAAAAATACTACAAGCAAACAGACATGAAGAAAAGCTGGGATAGCAATACTTGTAACAGACAAAATATACTTCAAAACAAAGACTATGAAAAGAGACAAAGAAGGACATTTCATAATACCTAAGGGAATAATCCATCAGGAAGATATAACCCTTTTAAACATGTATACATCTAACATAGGAGCACCGAAATATATAAGGAAAATCTTGCAGGAGGACTTCAAGAAAAATGTTGACAGCAATACACTCATAGCAGGGGATTTTAACACACCATTTTAAACAATGGGTAGATCTTCCAAGCAAAGAATCAACAAGGATATTGTGGCATCGAACAACACTTTAGATCAAATGGACTAAAAAAGCAAAATATACATTCTGTTCAAATGCACATGGATTATTTTCAAAGATAGACCTCATGGTAGAAAACAAAACAAGCCTCAACAAAATCAAGAAAACTGAAATCATATCAAGCATCTTCTTGGATCACAATGGTTTAAAACTAGAAACCAATACCAAGGAAAAACTGAAAAATGTTTAAATACATGGAAACTGAACCACATGCTGTTAAATAATGAATTAGTCAATAATGAGATCTAGGAAGAAATACAAAAGTTTCTAGAAAAAAATGAAAATGAACACACAATAGCCCAAAACATATGGGACCCAGTAAATGTAGTCCTGAGAGGGAAGTTCATAGGCCTACCTAAAAAAGATAGAAGCATTTTTAATAAACATCCTAACCCTACATCTACAAGAATTAGAGGAACAACAACAAACAAAGCACAGAGTGAGTAGAAGGAAAGAAATAAGATCAAAGCAGAATAAAGTGACATAGAGACTAAAAGAACAACTCAAAGGATCGATAAATCCAGGAGCTGGTTCTATTTTTTTTAAAAAAAGATTTTATTTATTTTTAGAGCGAGGGGAAGGGAGGCAGAAAGAGAGGGAGACAGACATCAATGTGTAGTTGTGTAACAGGGTGCAGCCAAGAGGGGGGGCCCAAAAAGGGATTTGGAATGGGGTCCAGAACTCAAGGTGTCCAGGAAATATTAAGATCTCCTCACCCCTTCCTCACCACAGGTGTGAGTTGGGAGAAGGGACAAATGGAGCAGAGCCACTGAGAGCTGTTTTGCATAGCAACAGCTCTGCAGCTAACCTCTGGCAAGGTCATTTAACATATCTATAACTTTTAACTGGTTTCATAGCTATGTTAAATAGCAATGGCCATGCTTTGAGCCAGGGAGAAGGGAGTGACTTTCACCCAAGATGTAACTGGGAGGCAACTCCCCCTGGTTACAACACCTGCATGAGAGCTTGGAGATGATTGGTTCCATGCTATGGAGCCACACCTGCCCAGACTCACTATGGCAGCCCAGTAAAGCTAGAAGGATATGGGAGTCCTGGTAAGTGTACCTGATTGTGGGAGGAGTTGGAAATGGGGCTGCAGAGGAAGACTGGTGTGGAGATTTAAAACTGAGACATGGCAGCCATTAAGGGGAGAACCACGTGGTCTTGGCAGAATGTAGACCTCCTCACAGCTTTGCAAAAGGGGGAACTACAAAGCTTAGCGAGAGTGCAGACACTTTTGCAGTTCTGGTGGAAGAAGAGAGAACCATGCACTTTTGGCCAGAGTGGGGACCCCCTCAGCCAGTGTAAGGAGAGTGAACCACATGGCTGTGGCAGTGCAAATAGAAGACCATGCAGCTTGGGTGAGAGTCAGGACCATGAGGCTTTGGAAGTGCTCCTTTTTGCCATGTGGAGGGTGCCGGGAGGACTGTGTGTATTTGTGGAGAACTTTAGTTTGTATTTCAAATAAATAATAAGTTCATTTCCTTTTCACTGATCTCTTGTCATTGAGAGACGTCTTTCTGATTGGTGGCAGAAAATCGAGCCCAATAGGTGGTCTGGATGGTATTAGTATACTGTCCTTGGGGGGAGCCCCTGTTATGTTCTGTAAACGTTGCCCCTTGAGCTCTCCAGATAAGGACTTGGCCAGCAACACAGGCATGTGCTCTGACTTGGAATCGAACCAGTGACCCTTTGCTTCACAGGCCAGTACTCAATCTACTGAGCTACACCAGCCAGGGTTGGTTCTTTGAAATGATAAACAAAATCAAAAAGCCATTAACCAGACTCATCAAGAAAAAAAAGAGAGAGGACCCAAAAAAGTAAAATCGGAAATGAAAGAGGAGAGATTACAAATAATACCATTGAAATACAAAGGATTGTAAGAAATTAGTATGAAGAACCATATGCTAAGAAATTTAAAACCTAGGTGAAATGGACAAATTTCTAGAAAAATATAATCTTCCATAACTGAATCAAGAAGAAGCAGAAAGCCTGAACAGAATGATAACAGCTGTCGAAATTGAAGCAGTAATCAAAAAACTCCCGGCACACACACAAGCCCTGGAATGGATGGTTTCACAGGGGAATTTTATAAAAAATTTAAGGAAGAGCTAGCCCCATACTTCTCAAACTATTAAAAAAATATCCAAGAAGAAGGGACACTCCCAAACTCTTTTTATGAGGCCAGCATCATCCTAATCCCCAAATCAGACAAAGACACAACAACAACAACAACAAAAACTACAGGCCAATATCACTAATGAACGTAGATGCTAAAATGCTCAACAAAGTACTATGAAACCACATCCAGCAATACATTAAAAAGATAATACACATGGGAGAGCATAGGAAGGAAAATCTCAGACATCCCACACAGCAATATTTTCACTGATATACCTCCTAGAGCAAGGGACATAAAGGAAACAATAAACAAATGGGAGTTCATCAAAATAAAAAGCTTCTGCACTGCTAAAGAAAACATTAGCAAAATGAAAAGGGAACCAACTGTATGGGAAAATATATTTGCCAATTATATCTTGGACAAGGGTTTGCTATCCAAATTATATAAAGAACTGATATGACTCCACACCAGGGAGACAAACAATCCAATTAAAAAATAGGCAAAAGACCTGAATAGAAACTTCCCAAGGAAGACATAGAGAGGGTTCAGAGATCCATGAAAGAATGCTCAGCATCACTAGCCATCAGAGAGGTGCAAATTAAAACTGCAAAGAGATACTACTTCACACCAGTGAGAATGACCATCATGAGCAAATCAACAATAACAACCTGGTGAGGCTGTGGAGAAAAGGGAACCCTAGTGCATTGTTGAAGAGAATGCAGACTGGTGTAGCCACTGTGGAAATTGCACTATGGAATTTTCTTAAAAATCTAACAACAGAATTGCCTTTTGACCCAGTAATTCCACCGCTGGAATTATGCCCTAAGAATCCTGAAACACTAGTTCAAAAGAATCTATACTCCCCAGTGTTCACACCAGCATAATTTACAATAGCCAACTTCTGGAAGCTGTCTAGGTGCCAGTAAATGAGTGGACCAAAAAGCTGTGGTACATTTACACAATGAAATATTACACAGCAGATAGAAAGAAGGAGCTCCTATCCTTCACAGCAGCATGGATGGAACTGGAAAGCATTATGCTAAGTGAAGTAAGCCAGGTGGTAAAAGACAAATACCATATGATCTCACATATAAGTAGAACCTAATTAACAAAACAAACAAGCAAGCAAAATATAAAGAGAGACATTGAAATTAAGAACAAACTGACAGTAACAGGAGGGGCGG
>PVKM010000274.1:0-121893 GCA_004027735.1 Carollia perspicillata | reverse complement strand
GCTTTTCCACTAAGATCAGGAACAAGACAAGGTTGTCCACTTTCACCACTTCTATTCAATATAGTTTTGGAAGTTCTAGCCACAGCAATCAGACAAGAAAAGGAAATAAAAGGCATCCAAATCGGAAAGGAGGAAACAAAACTGTCCCTGTTTGCAGATGATATGATAGTGTACATGGAAAATCCTATAGACTCTACCCCAAAACTGCTCAACCCAATAAATGAATTTGGCAAAACAGCGGGATACAAAGTCAATATCCAGAAATCAAAGGCATTTTTGTATACCAACAATGAAACAGCAGAAGCAGAAATCAAGAAAAATATCCCATTCGATATAACAAAAAGAAAAATAAAATACCTAGGAATAAACCTAACCAAGCAGATAAAGGACCTGTATGCAGAAAACTACACAACACTGAAGAATGAAATCAAGGAAGATACAAACAAATGGAAATATATACCTGTTCATGGATTGGAAGAATTAACATCATCAAAATGTCCATATTACCCAAAGCAATATACAGATTCAATGTAATACCTATCAAAATACCAATGGCATATTTCACAGATATAGAACAAACACTTCAAAAGTTTATATGGAACCATAAATGACCCTGAATAGCAGCTGCAGTTTTGAGGAAGAAAAACAATGTAGGAGGGATCACAATACCTGATACCAAACTGTATTACAAGGCCACTGTAATCAAAACAGCCTGGTACTAGCATAAAAACAGGCACATAGACCAATGAAACAGAACAGAGAGCCCAGAAATAAACCCAAGTCACTACAGTCAGTTAATATTCGACAAAGGGGGCAACACCATAAAATTGAGTAAAAATAGTCTCTTCAACAAATGGTGTTGGGAGAACTGGACAGCTACATGCAAAAAAATGAAGCTCGAGCACCAACTTACACCATGCACAAAAATAAATTCAAGATGGATAAAAGACTTAAATATAAGGTGTGAGACCATTAAAATCCTAGAGGAGAACATAGGCAGGAAAATCTCAGATATCTAACGCAGCAACATTTTTACTGACATGTCCCCCAGAGCAAGGGATATAAAGGAAAGAATAAACAAATGGGATCTCATCAAAATAAAAAGCTTCTGCACAGCTAAAGAAAACAGCATTAAAATAATAAGAGAACCAACTATATGGGAAAATATATTTGGCAATGATACCTCAGACAAGGGTTTAATCTCCAAAATATACAAAGAACTTACACGACTCCACTCCAAGAAGACAAGCAACCCAATTAAAAAATGGGCAAAGGACTTGGACAGGCATTTCTCCGAGGAGGAAATACAGAGGATTCAGAGACACATGAAAAGATGCTCAATATCACTAGCCATCAGAGAAATGCAAATTAGAACCACAATGAGATACCACTTTACACTGGTAAGAATGGCCATCATAAACAAAGCAACAAACAACAAGTATTGGAGAGGTTGTGGAGAAATGGGGACCCTAGTTCACTGTTGGTGGGATTGCAGACTGGTACAACCACTATGGAAAACAGTATGGAATTTTCTCAGAAAACTAAAAATGGAACTGCCTTTTTACCCAGCAATTGCACTGCTAGGATTATATCCCAAGAACCTTGAAACACCATTCCAAAAGAACCTATGCACCCCAATGTTCATAGCAGCACAATTTACTATAGCCAAGTGTTGGAAGTAACCTAGGTGCCCATCAGTAAATGAATGGATCAAAAAACTATGGTACATATATACAATGGAATTCTATGTGGCAGAAAGAAAAAAGGAGCTCCTACCCTCTGCAACAGCATGGATGGAACTGGAAAGCATTATGCTAAGTGAAATAAACTAGGCAGTAAAGGACAAATACCATATGATCTCACCTTTAACAGGAACCTAAGCAACTAAACAAACAGGCAAGCAAAATATAGCCAAAGACATTGAAATAGAAAAGGGGATGACAGTATCCAGAGGGGAGAGGGGAGGGAATTTCAGGGAAAAAAGGAGGGGATTATAGGAACAAGTATAAAGGACACATGGACAAAAACTAAGGGAGGTGGAAAGGGGAGGGAGGTGGGGAGCACTGGGGGTGGTCTGTGATGGGAGAAAAAGGCAGAAAACTGTACTGAAAAACAATTAAAATAAAAAAATTTAAAAAAATTAAAAAATAAAAAAACATGTAAGAGAACTATAGCCATAAGCAAAAAGGTCTCAAGGATGGGTTGCTGAGAGAGATATAGTAACATAAATTTGGTAAACATCTTTTGGCCTAGATAGATTATTTCCAACTGAACCCTGGTTGGTTTTAAAGATGTCCTGCCCCCAAGTGACTTTTCATTCCATATGCACAGACATTAGTAAACACATTAAGTGCTGCTGATGGATTGCCTAATTTATTCTCCTTATGAAGTTAAATAAAATGCAGCATTTTCATTATCTAGTAAATGTCTCTGTTCTTTTTGAGAGTGGCCTTTTTAACTACATGAATGAGGTATATGTATAAGAATATTTTAAACAATTAAAGAATATATATATTTACACACATATATAAATATATATATACATCTTTACACACATACATATATACGTGTAAAATCAAAATCTCTACACTCTCTTATTGATTGTTAAGAGTTTGGTGTATATATCTCTATATTCATATCACAAAAGGAGATTTCTCTACAACTGTCCAGTCCCATTGAAGAACCAGTGATAGGACTTTCACTTCTATACCACCATCGCCCCTCTGTTTTGGGGTACTTACCAGCATCTTGAGCTATTGTCAAGGACAAGTATTTATAAGACACAATGTGGATGGGATCCAGAAAGGCTCAGAGCCTACTTCAGCTGTGAGGACCACGGACAGATCTTAAGGGAAAATTTTGTCTCATAGCTAAAAGGTGACGAGACTCCTAGACATGGTTATGTGTTCTCTTGACTAGTGGTGAATATTTGCTGGTATCAATTAAGCTTTCATTTGGCTCCCTGACAGAGGCTACCAATAGAGTACTGGGTACCCTTCAATGTCAATTCCCTGCTATTATCCATATACCCCTAGGTCTGGTCTTTTTGTCTCCAGCTTATTACCACTTTCAAGGACTATTCCTTTTCTTCCTGCAAACACACTCACTCTTAGACTCTAATCGAGTTCCTTCCCAGGACTGGATTGGAGTGGGTAGATAAGATATTTTCTTTGTAAGCTGAAAACATCACCAACTCTTTATTTTGTTTTCCAGAGGGCATTCCTTTTTGTTTCTCCCCATACTTGTTTGGAAGTAAACAACAAAATGAAATACAAAACAAAGAGCATATATTAACTCTTTTCCTTTTAACTTACTAAAACTATGCTTACTTACCTCTTAACCATACAAGTGGCTATGACAAACAAGGGTAGGGGTCAGGAAATTCAAGAAGTAAAATAAAAGGAAAAAAGCACAAGGATAAAGTTCAAGGTCATATTCCCATCCTTACAAGCCACTGCACATAGAAATGCTGCATAATATTAACATATTATTATACTGTGTACATCACTATAATACAGTGAACCAGTCTCTTACTGAAGCACACAATGAAAGAGAAAACACCTTGTATCTGCACAAGTTTTAAATAGAACTTATTTGTTTATTTCTGTAGAAAGTAGAAATGCTTGATCAAAGGGTGTGTACTATTTAAATTTATTTTTTTTAGCTGAAACCATTTTTTACTGTTGTTCAGTTACTGTTGTCCCACTTTTTTCCCCATTGCTCTCCCCTGCCCCATCTCCCCCACTCCCACAGTCAATCCTCCCATTGTCCATTCCCATAAGTCTTCTATTTGTGTTCCTTTTCTTGCACCTTCCCCTTCTTTCCAGGGTTATTCCCCTCCCCTTTCCTTCTGGTCACTGTCAGTTTGTTCTTTATTTCCAAGTCTCTGGTTCTATTTTGCTCATTTGTTTGTTTTGTTCATTAGGTTCTACTTATAGGTGAGATCATATGGTATTTCTCTTTCACTGCCTGGCTTATTTCACTTAGTGTAGTATTATTTAAATTTAAAAGAAAATATCAAATTGCCTTCTGGAAAGATTGTACTAATCTATACTTTTATAAAAGTATATGATATTGTCAGCACCAGATATTGATAATCATATCAATATTTTCCAATGTAATAGATCTAAATTAGATAAAAGATCTCATTTAAAAAATTCTATTTTTGTGATTAACAGGTTGAAAATATTTTCATATAGAGAGTAGTTATTTGTACTTCTTCCATGAATTGCCTCTTTATAACTTTTGTGCATACTTGATTTGGATGTTATTCTTTTACTTATTAATATGTAGTGGCTCTATATGTGTATTATACAGATATGAACCCCTTAGATGTGATATGCAGCCTATATACTGCACATCTTTTCTAGTTTGCCATTTGCATTTTAGCATTATTTAAAAGTTTTCTTTTTTTGCTATGCAGAGATTGAGCCATTCACCAAATATTTATTAAGACCCTACTATATGCCAACTGCTAGTTTAAGTTATAGGAACATAGTGATTATCAAGACAGACAAGGTTCCTGCACTCAGGGAGCTCACATTCTCGTGGAGAAGCAGGAAACTAAGTAAACAAGAGATGAAAACTTGAACAATAATGAAAATAAACAGGGGGACTAAAAATCATGGGAGAGGATGGTCAAGTAAGGTCTTTTTGAGGAGGTGATATTTGAGGTCAGACCTGAAAGATGAAACAAAAAACAAGTGATTAAAGCATATGGGCAGTAGAAGAGAGCTTTGGGGTTAAGCAAAAGTTTATCTGGGGGAGGAAGAGGAATCCAAAGGAACAAAGGCAGGAAAGGATTTAGGGTGTTCAAATACAAAAAGAAAAGCATGGTCACTTAGCCTAGTGAAGGACAGAAAATTATATGAATGGGGTTGTAGAGGAGGGGAGGGGCCAGATGAAGCAAGATCTTATTTTATTCCAAGAGCAACAAATGGCCACTGTTGATATGGTAGGGAGTGGCATGATTTGATTTATGTTCCTAAAGCTCATTTGTTTTAGCTATGCAGATAAAAATTGGAAAGGTGAAAATATACAAAAAGAAAGAAGGCAACTCTTGTACTAGTCTAGATCAGAGATTGTAGTGCCTTAGATTGTAGTGGTGACCATGGACAGGAAATAAAGTAGGAAGGGCAATTTTAGCCAATCCAATTTGCTCTTTTATCCCCTCTTTCAACACATATCTTCATCTGTTCTTCTCTTGTCCTTTGTAGTGCTAAGGAATAAGGTGTCCCATTTCTTTTTTTAAGACCAACCTTATAAGACAGAAAAAATCGCCTATTCAAGAAGTTTCTCTTAAATCTTTTGACTATAAGAGTCAATAATGTCCTTGGCTGGTGTGGCTCAGTATATCGAGTGCCAGACTGCAAACCAAAGGGTCACCAGTTTGATTCCTAGTCAGGACACATGGCTGGGTTGCAGGCCAGGTCCCCAGTTGGGGTCACACAAGAGTCAACCACACATCAATGTTTCTCTCCCTCTCTTTCTCCCTCCCTTCCCCTCTCTCTAAAAATAAATAAATAAAATCTTTTAAAAAAGAGTCACTAATATGTGCAAACACCTACCAAAGCATTTAACATTCTATTTTATTTTATTTTATTTATTTATTTTTAAATATTTTATTTATTTATTTTTAGAGAGGGGATGGGAAGGAGAAAGAGTGGGAGAGAAACATCAATGTGTGGTTGCCTCTCATGTGTCCCTTACTGGGGACCTGGCCTGCAACCCAGGCATGTGCCCTGACTGGGATTCGAACCGCGACCTTTTGCTTCACAGGCCCGTGCTCAATCCACTGAGCTACACCAGCCAGGGCTAACATTCTATTTTAATTATGTTCATTCATCTTTCTTTCAATTAGACCATAGTTTCTGGAAATAGGTGATTATACCTTATTCATCTATATAACACAATGCCTGGGTCAATATCTGGTACATAGTAGGTACTTAACTATTAACTATTCTTGAATTGAATAAGTGGTTATTAAATCTTACATAAAATGCATATAGAGATGTAAATTTATTTTAACCTACTGATGTTATATATAATTAGCTTGTCTTGAAACAAGCCCTCTATGGTTATGATAGATTGTTATTTCCAGGTAATACTAAATCTGATCTACTAATACTTTATGTAGTTATTTTTCATGTATATTTTGAATTTTGTATATCTTGTTCACATTTTGGGACCAGAATTGTGCTGACTATAATATATTGAGTAGGTATACAGTTAGGGGTCTTAATTTCAAACAGAAGAAAAGTCATTGGTTAATATAAACAAACATGGAGTTTGTTGGAAGAACGCTGGATATTTCACAGAATTCACAGGAAGGTTGACAGCCTAGGATTAGTATGAAGGCAGGAACCATGGGAATCATCACTTCAGTTGACATCATGCCATTGGAATAGTCTGTTGAACATGCCACTGGGACTTCTATTATTAAATACCAGAGGGGAGAGGGGAGGGAATTTCAGGGGAAAAAAGGAAGGGATTATAGGAACAAGTATAAAGGACACATGGACAAAAACTAAGGAGGGTGGAAATGGGAGGGAGGTGGGGAGCACTGGGTGGGGGGTGGACTGGGACGGGAGTAAAAGACAGAAAACTACTGGAATAACAATTAAAATTTTAAAAAGATAAATAAATAAATAAATAAATAAATAAATAAATAAATAAATAAATAAATACTGGATATTGCAACCCACAGCTACTGTCAGAAGTTGTCCCTGTTCCCGCTTCTTTGCTTTAGTTCCTAGTCCCTGGTTTAGCCTGTGTCCTGCATCTATAACTTAAGGTTTGGAGGCAAAGATAGTGAGCACCTGGCATTATTAGTTTCTGTAATAGAAGGCAAGTAAGACCTGGCTGCTCCCAATACCCTGTGGGAAATTTCTCAAACCTAAAAAGGAGGTTCAGATGTTGGGCAGCCACAAAACATATGCAAGAAACCCTCCTCCTTAAAAGCAAAACAAAACTAAAGTCTACTCCTGATGATTTTAATTATTTTTGATGATCTTGATGGGAGATGGCCTGTAAACCTGCCAAGGCCCAGAAAATTTCCTGGGAGAAATTCTTGTATAGTTGGTTTTGTTTTGTGTATGGTTATTGCTCTTATCAAATTGTCTATAATTTTTAAAAATTATCTTCTAAATCTACAAAAATAAAACACATGCATACACATGTAAAATGCAAACTATTTAGATATGGAGAGAGTAAAAAAGGGACAGTTTCTTTTTTTCTCTTCCTGAAGTAAGCACTTTTGACAGTCATTTCTCTATGCATTTACAGAGAGAATATGTACATACATATATTATATGTAGTTTTGTGTTTTTAAAAAGTAGTGTTATCCTAAAAGTATTGCTCTGTTTTCTTTTTATTACATAACATAACAAGATCATCTTTCTGTACCTTTATACAGAGAGACACCACATTTTTAAGGGGTTTTTGATGGCCCATTATATGTATTAGCATAATGTACTTAGCCAATAGTGTTTTGATGGACATTTAGGTTTCCAATTTCTTGAAATTACTTACTATAATACAGTGAATATTCTTGTACCCCATATTTCCAAATTTTTATTCAACTTTATAGTTAGAGGTTAATGATGGTTATGTTGAACTTTTATAATTCTGTTTCTGTCCATTTCTCTTTTTATGTTTAACATCATCATCATATGCTTAATGAATTTTGATATTGCTTTTTAGTGTATAGAATTCATAACTAAAACCCTCCATTTTGGATGTTTTAAATGAATATAAACTTATTTTGTCCCACTGGGTGTTTTTTCTTTTTATTTTTTATTGTTCTTCAAGTACAGTTTTCTGCCTTTTTCCCCCATCCCTTTCCACCATACCAGCCCTCCCGATCTCCTTCCCCTGTTTCCACCTACTTTGTTATTGTACATGTGTCCCTTGTAATTTTGTTCTTAAATTGTATTTTATCCAACATCAGTATTAACAACAGTTTTCCTTTTGAATGTGATTGTCCACATATATTCATTCACTAGCCCATTTATTTTTGACTTTTCTAGATCGCTGAGTTTTAGGATCTCTGATAAATAGCATGTGGCTGAGGCATATAGTTGAAGGGTATTCCCTTTGATATTCAATATCAGAATTTTCATCATCATTATCCTGTTTCTCTGAAGTTGGAAGAGAGGTTAGTAAAACATACCCAGTCTAGCCCTGACTGGTGTGGCTCAGTAGGTTGGGTGTCATCTCCGGTTGGGGTATGTAAGAAACACAACCGATGGATGTTTCTCTCCACATCATGCTTTTCTCCCTCCTTTCCCTTCTCTCTCAAAAGTAAATGAATATATATTTTTTAAAAATCCAGCCTCATTCTAAAAGAAGTTTGTATGGAGTCTGTATACCACTTCTTGTTATTTAAATGAGCCAAAATAAACCATTTTAAAAGTCATTTGGCAAAATTGCAGGACATAATAATAACATAGACTGAATTTGTTCAGGCTTGGTGTTTGAGTAACTCTTTTCTTACCCACAGATGAGGTTACAGATGCCTCACAAAGGGTTGCTGCCTTTGTATTCTAACACATACAGATAATATTTTTTGGAACTCTTCTTTGTCCTGCTTCTCAGCGTGCTTCCTTCATCTTGTCGGTCTTCTGACTACAGTCACATTGCTTAATTCCTACTTTTTTGTTAAACTTCTTTTCCCTGCTCCTTTGAGTAAGCTCTCCATATGAATTATTTGATTCTTCATAACAGCTTTGTTCTCATGACTCTATGCTCTGCAGGCCAGAAGCCAGATCTAACTTTTCACTATGTGCCCAGACATAGCTTTAAAAAGGCTCGTTGGATTTATGATCTTCAGAATGAAGATTATCTGACATAGCAAAATTTCTGAAGTTTATAAGCATTAAAGAAATTTGAGAGGTGGGGAGGGCTGGGGTGGTAGGGAGGGGTGGAAGGAAAAGGCAGAAAACTGTACTTGAACAACAGTAAAAAATGTTAAAAGAAAAAGATTTTAAAAAAGAAATTTGAAAAATGAAGTAACCATTTGTCTCTCTTACTCTCCAATTCAGACAGGACAAGTACTGAATAAGCCACTAGACTGGAATACAAAATGGCCCCTTCACCAACTTAGACCTAGAACATGAGAGATTTTAGGTTAAGACGTTACTCAATACCATTCCTGAACTTTTTCATCTTTTGGATTCGACTTTATATTTTGTGGGTACATCTCACTGCAGGTGCCCTTGTCTTACATATCTTTATATACCCCACCTGGCCTGGCAGAGCATTATACATGTATATGCACTCAAAAAATGTGTAAAATAAGGAAGGAAATAATAAAACAAACTATGAGACCAAAAAAGAAGAAAATCAATAATGAAGGGAAAGATGGCTATTTAAGAATCGTATTTACATAAGATTGGAATGTGATCAATTGAATGATGATTTGTCTAGATTGGTTGGGTTTTGGTAATAATAGAAAAATAATTGGCAATATCTATAACATGTGTCTGTCTAATCTTAGTTTCTTTAGATTCTGTAATGAGTCTGGAGAGAAGAGTATTCAATGGTAAAATCCTACTAATCTCTCAGCCTCCAATAGCTGCATCTGTGGAATCCATTCCCCCTTCCAATTCAAGGATGTGGAGCAGAATCAAGGAGTGGTCCTGGTTTATGATAATGGTGATAGTTTTTCTCCTCTTTATAGCATTTTTCTCTCTGCCTCTGCTGCTCCAGACCTGTTCCAAGTGGAAACTATTGCTTGTCATATTTCTGGATGTCAGCCACAATGTTGTAGCCCTAGTTGCTTTCCCATTCCATTCCAACAGTCATTTCTGTCCTTACTTGTACATCAGTGTATTACTAAGCCACAAATAGCACTGCTTCGTGCTTTCCAGTTCTTACAATGACTCTAACGCTAGAACCCTTTTATTTAACCTATTATCTATCAGAGCCACACCACCCTTCAGCCTTGAGCCTACAGTACAGCACAGATCCACATGTGTTCTACTCAACCACCCCTTCCCCTTAACACAGACCATTTCTTTTTCTGATCAAACCAGTTTATGTCAATAATATCTTCTCTCAAAGTTGGTTCTTTCCCATCTATCACACTGAATTATTGTTCAAAAGAGAGCTCTTATTTTTATAAAACTCAGGGAGGAGTTGTAGTGCTTGGGCAAAATATCAATTTCAACTTTCTCAGCTATTATAACTCATACCAGAGTCCTTAAGCCCACATATAAATAAACCTGTAATGGGTCTGTCCTCCTGGGTATCTAGATAGGCCTGGACATGTTTGAATACACAGTGGGTACTTCCACAATTTAGCCTATCACTCTAGGACTCCTGCTACACTTGAGCAGCTTTTATAATTAAAAAATAACACATAAATTTGTGAGAAGAAAATGAGAGCAAACATGTGAAAGTGCTTTGCAAATGCAATGTATTATAATTTATTCTTTATTGTTGTTTGTTTAATAGAAATCTATGTCCATGGGGGAACTGAAAGTATCAAATAGAGAAGGTTAAAAAAAGACAGGAACGATTAATTGAAGAAATGAAGTTGATAAATACATGGATAGGAATTCAAAATTTATGTACTAAATAGAATTTCTGTGAGCCTATTTGAATGCAATAGACGCTTGTCAAATGAACAGAGATAAAGTTGAAAGATGATTCTGTGGTACCTGAATTTGTAGACATACTCAGCCTATTCACTTTAGGTAACAGAAACCTAAGTGAAGCGATATAGATGGGGCATTACAAAGCTTGACTCCAGAATGCAATTACTTCAGTTTAAATTTGAGCCCTACCACTTATAATGCAAAATAAATTTTGACAAATTACTTAATCTTAGTTTTTCATCTGTGATAAATTAGAAATATAATAGTACCATCTTCCCCCATGGGTTTTTGCAAGTGTTACATAAGTCAACAGATATAAAGCACTTACTATCACATCAGACACATGCCAAGTGCTCAATATAAATAAATTTTACACTTTATCTATTTATTTCATTGTATTTCACAAAAGTAAATCGAGCTAGAGTTTATGCACATTTCCACTGACGATCCAGAAAACTAATTTTAAATTTCTAAATTTCTAAAAAGAAATTTAGAAACTTGTATTTTTTTAGTTAGGTAGAATTTAGTGAATGTTACCTGTAATTAAATTGAAAAGTATTTCTTTAGTTATAAGCAAAAGTTAGGGAGTATTCGAGAATATTCAGGTGGTTTAAACAACTCACATTATATAAAACTAGTTAATTTTCCCTTTTTCTTACAATATGGGCAAAGAGACACACATCATAGGATAAGATCAAGAAACAACCGTTGATATTAAAATTATTAAAAATGCCATTTACACAAAATGACTAAGTGAAGATTACTCTCAAAATTGTAATAGAGAACATAATTAATATCCGTGTGCAGATACAGTTTTATTTAGAAATATCAGATAGTTACAGTGTACTTTGTTTTAAACTACTGCCACAAATGGAAATCACATCACTGCCAATATAGAGAGCTACATTATTAATCATATATAGATATAGTTAAAGCTCATAATAGCAGTGAGCATATCAAGTAATTTGTCCTAAAGTATAATCTTATAAAGGGAAATTTATTTCACAACCATCTGGGAGCTTATTACTAATCAAACATAGATATAGTTTTAGTTATATATATTAGAGATTAGTGTGTAATATTCAAAATAATTGCACTGTAAAAACATTTATTTTCAACAATTCTTGAAAACCAAATGCTTAACATAAACCACAAAATGTTCACCATAACAATATTTTCAACATACTGTTCACTAAAACATGAATTTGAAGCAATAATAAACAAAATGATTTAGATACCAGCAATGCTTATATTCTCTCCCAGAAAGTCCTGGGAGTGAGTCAATAACATTCCCATTGGTCTAAAAGCAGGACTCATAAGCAGCCTGTTGGCCATATTTAGCAGAGGAGTCTGAAGTTGACTGGCTGTGCTCTGACAATAAATATCCTATCACTGCCACCAATGAAAACCACCACAGTATAGAGAATTTCTAAGATGATATCGTAATTCATGTTAACCAGAATAGACTATGCATATGTGAAAAACCTTGCCATGAAGATCTGGTTTTATGATGTATATCTTCATGGAATTTAATTAAGCAGATATTTAATAGCTGATCCTCACTGCAGTCAAGTAGACCCTTTTGAGGCTGATTATCTACTTTCCAGGTTATCCATGTCTTGCTTTTTCTACTACCAACTCCTCTGGCTGACAGCCTTTTGATCATTTAACTGTTCATTAACACCTGCAAATAACAGAAAGCAGATAAACTCAAACCACTTGATTACACTTCTCTTTATCAGTTCTACTGAAGGGTCTGTCCAGGAGGTGGTTACAACTACAGGTAAAATTAGTTTTCTGGATCGTCAGTGGACTTTAATTATCCACATTATTTCTGCCCCTCATGACTGCATAATCTAGAGTTGGCCATATCTATATTACTTGCCTTACCATATAGAAAATAAAGTGGATCTTTAATGGGAACATTAAAGATACCAGCTATCTGTTGTCCTGTTTCGGTTGAGAATTTTCTCCCTAGTCTCCTTTAGTATAGCAAACTAAAAAGCACATAAGGGTCTATGAGAATTCATGCTAATTGTTATTTGCTTAAACTACTACTGTAATTGGTAAAACCCTGAAAGTAATCTTATAAATATGTGGGTATTTAGCCACAGTTCTCACATTTGAAGGGCTCTTTGTGAGTTTGAAATACTTAATTTGACAGCTCATTACTTATACTAACCTCAATGAGAAACATTGTAAGCCAGGGAGTGCCAGTAACAATATACAAGTAAAGGTTTACCCTACGATGCATGAGTAAGGGTGTGTCTCCAGAAAAAACAAGACCTAGGTATCTATCTAAATCCTGAAATACTCTAGTCTATTGTAATCTTTGTCTTTTGATGCATTTGAACATTTTTATTATAAAAGAATTAGAAATAACCATAAAATTCTTTTATGGTTATTCATTTATTTCTTAATTATTTCTTTTATTTTAGAAATAACCATAAAAATTGCCCATAATCCCACCAGTGATAACCAGTTACTATTTTGTAGTATACATTTGCAGAATTTTTCTGTTCATTAATAGATTAATACACCACCCTTCAAATGGAGTGGTACATAATACTGGTTTCTAACATTTTTTTTTTCATCAATATGTCAGGCAGGCTTTTCTGCAATAACAAATATATTTCAACAACATTGTTCGAATTGGCTTCATAGAATTCCATTTTATGAGTGTGCATAATTTATTTAAATATTCTAGATTTGGATATTTAAATGTCCTTGATTTTTTGTTATTATACCCACGCCATAAGAAAATCTCTGGGGTGTAAGTCTTTTTGCATGTTCATCATATTACCTCAAGAGAAATTAGTAGAAGTGAAATTCTGAATCAAAGGATATGGGTGCACCTCCAATTTTTTTGGCTTAACAAATGTCCTAATATTAACCATACTAAGATTGTACAGATTTTTCACAAGAGTGAAATCAGTAATATACTCCTCAGAATTTAACATTCGGAAAGCAGTGTAACTTCTGAGGTAGGCGTGTGTGTGTGTGTGTAACACTATGTTGTCACTATGTTCTTGTTTTGGCTACTGGTTCCCTCTTGCAAGCACAATCTGAATGAAACTGCCACAGTCAGAAATGAATTATTGACCTGCAAGAAATTAGACATGGTCAGTCAACTGGTTATTTTCTTAGCAATCTGTCCAATTTCAGTTAGAACCACTGTAGTTAGGTTTTTATATCAGTCCATAACTGATCCTGCAGTTGTACGAATACCCAGGATAGTTCTGGGCTTCCTTGATTTCTCAGTTCTGAGATTTTGACTTCCTGTGGATCAATGTGTTGGGTTATAAGGGTTTTGGGCAAAACTGCATTTCTTAATCTGCTCATCAGCCTGACTGTTCAGATGAGAGAAATTTAATTGACATTTGTTTAGGGTATTCTACCTATAGATAAACTATGGAAAAATATAACTGTACTAGAAACTTCTCATTTCTTTCTCCTCAAAACTCTGATTTTCTCCTAGTCCAGCCATGCTCACAGTGGTTTTAAGCAGATTAATTAGTGCTATGCACCT
The DNA here is from genome assembly GCA_004027735.1 of Carollia perspicillata. NCBI lineage: Eukaryota > Metazoa > Chordata > Mammalia > Chiroptera > Phyllostomidae > Carollia > Carollia perspicillata. The sequence continues at coordinate 107,766 of PVKM010000274.1, read as the reverse complement.
CTATGTTCACAACAGTGTTATTTATAGAAGCCAAGTGCTGGAAACAGCCTAAGTGCAAATTACTAAATGAGTGCATCAAAAAAACTGTGGTACAACTGTTGGTGGGAATGCAGTCTGGTGAAGCCACTGTACAAAAGCGTATATAATTTCCTCAAAATAACTAAAATTGGAACTGCTTTTTGACCTGGCAATTCCACTGATGGAATTATACCCTAAGAATCCTGAAACACCAGTTCAAAAGGACCTGTGCACCCCAATGTTCCTAGCAGCACAATTTACAATAGCCAAGTGCTGGAAACAGCCTAAGTGCCCATCAGTAAATGAGTGCATCAAACAACTGCGGTACATTTACACAATGGAATACTATGCAGCAGAAAGAAAGAAGGAGCTCCTACCCTTTTTGACAGCATGGATAGAAATGGAGAGCATAATACTAAGTGAGATAAGCCAGACACTGAAAGACAAATACCATATGATCTCACCTAAATGTGGAACCTAATGAACAAAACAAACAAATGAGCAAAGTAGAACCAAAGATTTGGAAATAAACAAGAAATGGACAGTAACCAGAGGGGACAGGGAAGGGGATAATGATGAAGAAGGGGAAGGAGCAAGCCAAGGGACACAAATAAAGGATTCATGGGCATGGACAATGAAGGGGATTGATTGTGGGAATGGGTGGGGGACAGAGCAAGGGAGAGCAATGGGGAAAAAGGTGGCGCAACTTTAACTAAACAATAAATAAATAAATAAAACTGGGGGAAAGGACCTTTATAAATGAAAAGCAGCTAATTACCAATGTAATCTTTTAAACCCTGGGTGTTTGACTTTTTAATTCATATTGCAGTCCTAATTTAATATTTTTCCCATAATGTCACCACGCTGTAGGTGAGTTCCCGAAATAAACAGTCACTAGGACCAAAATTGTTGGTATATGACCCAATATGCAAAGTAGTTCTGGGAAATGAATGTTGCAGTTGACTTGACTGTAGCAGTGGCCTATTCTTTAAAAGGACTTTTGTTCATTCAATGTCATCGCAAATTGTTTTTCAGGGATTTGGAAATAGAAACATTTTGTATTTGACGCAGTGCAAAAAAGCTATTTATGTAACAGTTATTGCAGATTAGCTATAATGTCATAGAAAGTTCCTCTCAAAACTCAGACTTGGAATGTGAATCTAGCAATAAATCAGGTTAATTTTTATGAAAATCTGGGTATTGTAAGTCTCTTCCTCTTTCCTAAAAGTTGTTACATTTTCACAAATAAAGCTTCATAAGTTGTGATGAGATATTTCTCTTCCAAGACTGATTTTAAAACATTCATTTAGATTTATAACCAAGTGTCTATCAGAGAAACAAGTCAAAACAGGAAACCTTCAGGCAATGTAGAAACACCATTGAATTGTAATGATTTTGTATCCTATTTCACCTTTCCCCAGTATGTTGGAAAAAAGAAAGTAAAAGCTAATAATATGAGCTGAAGCTACCAAGGTGTGAAAGAGGCAGGTTACTGAAAGGTAGACAAAAGTGTATGTGACTATATCATTTTTTATAACTTTCAATAACTTTAAGCTTTGGTATTTCCTCTATAATTAGTACCTAGATGTTATTAAAGGAAGATTCGTTAGTTCATTGCATCTACCTAAAGAGGATCTCCTATTCTCCATAAGATAGACAACGATCACTTAATGGTCTTCTGGGCTAGCTCTATGCATTACAATGTTAAGGACACTAAAAATTTAACTACTCTGTTATATTTGTTAATTGTGTAAATCTTTCTCTAGGAAATAATGCTTTGGTTTTGTGCTTGTAGGAATGGTGTAGTACGGATGCTAAAAAAATTAAGTAAAGAAAATTGGTATGTTATATTACAAACAAAGATGTACACCTTAAATTTAGATCTAGTTCTCAGAACTATTGTTATATGAAAAAATGAGTCAAACATTTATATTGTAAAGTACATCATGAATGCATCTTCAATGATGAGTATAACACATACATTCAGTCAATCAAAGGAACAATAGAAAATACATGAGTAGAGCTAGAATGCAGGGTAAACTGTTTTTTAAATATTTAAATTATTTTTTAAAATATATTTTATTGATGATGCTATTCCAGTTGTCCCATTTTTTTTCTCCCCTTTATTCCCCTCTGCCCTGTACCCCACCTCCCACCATTGTTTCCCCACCTTAGTTCATGTCCATGGGTCACACATGTAAGTTCTTTGGCTTCTCCATTTCCTATACCATTCTCAACCTCGCCCTGTATATTTTGTGCCTACCAATTATGCTTCTTATTCCCTGTACCTCTTCCCCCATTTTCCCACAGATAACCCTCCATGTGATCTCCATTTCTGTGATTCTGTTCATGTTCTAGTTGTTTGCTTAGTTTGTTTTTTATTTTGTTTTTAGGTTCAGTTGTTGATAGTTGTGAGTTTGCTGTCATTTTACTGTTCATATTTTTGATCATCTTTTTCTTAGATAAGTGCCTTTAACATTTCATATAATAAGGGCTTGGTAATGATTGTTTATAGTAGCGAGGCTACAGAAACTTGTTTGATTAGACTGATCGTACCCCATCTCCAGTTCTCCAAATTGGCATAATGGGCATGAGAACCAGCATATCAAGGCAGAGATATACTGAAAAATCTTAGGAGAAAAAAAAAAAAGTCTTAGGACAGATATAGCCACTGCCCAAATTGAGACTGAATAGTGTACCCATCATTACACCAAATATTCATGTCTATATGTTCATGGAGTGAGGCTACATGTTTATGGAGTAATATATGAATAAACCCATGGTTTGCTGGGTACCACAATACTTAGGGGTTTGAAGTTTTGCATCATAGCTTTCTGCAGCAGTTTCCAAGGTGACCTCTAAATCACTGAGGGGAGTTTGCTGGAACTGGATATGGGGCTGCAAGGATTCCTCTCCATAATGTAGAACTGATTGTTCCAAGTCTGGTTATTCCAGGCTTGGGGGTGCTGGGTCTGACAAATCGAGAAATAGTAGTTCCAAGATGGGCTGTTCTAGGAATGGTGGCTACAAGGTACGTTACTGAAGATCTAGTTGCTCCACATTGAAAAGCTTCCAGAAGCATTCCCCAGACATCCTTGGTGATGATAGGAAGAGAGCCAGGTACTCTGCAGTTGCTGAGCTCATCTGAGTCACACAGTTGTTTTTTGGCCAGTTATATTTCTGCCATCTCTTATATTTCATCCCCCAGTTCTGGAACAAGGTCTTAGTCTTTTTGTAGCTAAGGTTCAGAACATTAGAATGCTCTTGCGTCTTTTGGAGCCTGAGATATTTCTGTCTCTGAAATCTCTCATTGAGTACACTGAGCTGGGTCTGTGAGAACATGGTTCTGATCTTCTGTTTCTTAACCTCACCTTTTTCTTCCGTTACTGTACTGTTCTCAACAGAAGTGGATAATATTATGTTGGGACTGGTGGAAGAATCAGGGCTGTTTAGTTTCGTGTGGAGTGTCTCAGCAGATGACATTTGCAAGGATGCGTAGTTTTCTTCAAGCTCATACATCTCAGGCACTAATGAAGGTTCCCTAGAATTGGATGCTTCAGGGCAGGATAGGTTCTGGGGAGAAACCAAATACACACTCATGTTGCTTTGCAGTAACAGGAGCCAACTAGCCCAATCTAGTAAAAGCTTACTTATTTATTTTTAGAGAGAGGGGAAAGGAGGGAAAGAGAGAGAAGGAGAGAAACATAGATGTGTGAGAGAGAGAAACATCGATCAGTTGCCTCCCCCACAAGCCAGAACCGGAGACCGAATTGCAACCTAAGCATGTGCCCTGACCGTAATTGAACAGGCAACCTTTCATTCTGCGGGATGGTGCCTAACCAACTAAGCCATATTGGTCAGGTTTGTACAAACTACTTTTAATGGGAAAAAGTCAGAGAATTATCATCTATGATATTCAGTAGATAAATAAATGGCTCACCTTTAGGAGAAAAATGCATGTATGAAAACCATGCTATTTTCACATCCTTTGGTGCTTACATATTAAATTTAGTAACTAAAGGATGAACATGTGCTACTTTACCTATGATTTATAAAGTGTTTAGGAGGTGGAAAGCTAATAGTAAGAATGAATGACTAAATTTCACTCTGTATAAACATTAATAGAAAAGTACTACAGCCCTATATGTGGTTGGTGGGGTTTCAGTTTTATTAATTTATGAAGAACCAGAAGAAGCTGAATATTAGAGCTAATCAAGATGAGAGGGGAATTAGAAAACACTCCTGGGGATCTAAGGAAATGTTATCATTGGGCAGCAGATGAACAGTGACAGATACAATTTAATATCTCTGTGTACAAGTCAATGGACATTGGAAACAATTAAACTACTTGCATACCCTGAAAGATTCTGAATTAGTTTGTTCCTCTTGAGAAGGAAAAAGAAAAACCATTAAATGTCCAATACAGACATTTCAGTGAGATTGCCTGCTCAGTGTTCAGCTTTGGTCAAATGCTGAACAAAATATTAAGTATTTTGAAACAAGTAAAGACTTACTCAAAAGATATAATGAGCCCTGACCACTGTGGCTCAGTTGGTTGGAGCATCATCCTGAAAACCAAAAGGTCTTGGGTTCAATTCCTGGTCAGGGCACCAGTCTAGGTTGTGGGTTTTGTCTTGGGTTGGGGCACATACTAGAGGCAACTGATCAACTTTTCTTTCTCACATCAATGTTTCTCTCCTTCTCTCTCACCCTACATTCCCCTCTCTCTAACATCAATCATCATATCCTCAGGTAAGGATAAAAAAAGATATGCTATACCACATACATATACCTAAGCTTTGTGATCACAACACATACATAAAATAATATATACATGCATATGTTTTCAAATTTTAGAGCCAACAAATGTTTTTCACCTTTATTTTGGTATCACAAAAACACAATTAAGGGTATCCTTAGCATTTCCTTGTCCCTCGGTGTCATAAAATAAAATAGGAAAAGAAAATACACAAAACCACGGATGTTTAGCATAAGGATTGGGTTGGCCAAAAAGTCTGTATGGTTTTCTCTGTAAAATAGAATACACATTTTTCATTTTCACCAATAAGTTTGTTGATTTGGATATTTTAAGTATTTCAGCTGTCTCCCAGGGGATATAACATTGACTGTTCTCAATTAATATCTCGATTTGATCACTATCAATTTCAACTGGTCTACCCAGTTGTGGAGCATCGTCCAGCTAGAAATCTCCAGTGTGAAACTTTGCAAAGCACTTTTGACATGTTTGATCAATCATAGCACCTTCTCCATACACTGCACAAATCTTTTTTCTTTTGCGTTTCCGTTGCATCTACACCTTTCTTGATATAATGAAACATAATATGCTGAAAATGTTGCACATTTCCATCCATCTTCAATATTAAAATGGTTACACAAAAATTCACCACTTTTGATATATTTTTATGCATGTTGCCATGACAGCTGTCACAATACAATCTAACAAAATTGTTTTGAATGAATTTAAAGACAAAAAAGCTCTACTAAGAGCCATCTTACAGAAAAAAAATCTGATGAAGTTTTTGGCCAACCCAATAGGTAAGTATGAGAATATCTAATCATAACAGAAGGTAGTACCAGATAGTGGCTATTAGCATGGGCTTTGAAATCGGACACATCAAACTTCCAATTTCACCTCATCTAAAAAATAGCAATCCCTAGCTCATGAGATTAATCTATTATTTGGCTTATGATTCCCAATAAGTGAGAGAGAAAACATAGTTTTCCTGTCATAGATACTCTGATAAATCATACAGATCTCAGTAGGTCCAACTGACTTGTTTATAAGTTTCTTTAATAAATATCTTTACTGAAATATAACAACATGCTTTACAAAAAGTAAAGAAATCACAAACATGCAGCTCAGTGAATTTTCACATAATGAAAACACCTGTGCAACCATCACCCAACATAAAATATAGAATATTACTCAAATTCAGAAAGTCTCCCTCATTCCCCTTCCCACTTATACCCTCCTTCTTTCCAAAGCTAATCACTACTTATGATCATATAAAGTGTTTTAGAACTTTATATGACTATAATCAAAGAGTATATAGTGTTTGTTTCTGACAGTTCTCACTCAACATTATGTTTGTGAGATTCATCTAGGCTGTCGCTTCTGGCAGTCGTTTGTTCATTTTCAGAGCTGTTAAACCTGAATATATCTTAGTTTATTTATCCATTCTCCTGTTGATAAAAACTTATTTTCTGGCTCTGATATAATGCTGTTGTGGAATTTCTTGTATATGCTTCTGGTAAATATGCACTTATTGAGTATGGAATTTCTGGATCATGAGTTAAGCACATATTCATCTTCATTCAAGACAGAGATGAAGTTTTCCAAAGTGGTGATAACAATTTACATGTTCACTAGCCATGTATAAGAATCTAGATGCACCCTGGTTGGTGTGGCTCAGTGGACTGAGTGCTGGTCTGCAAACCAAAGGGTCGCTGGTTCAATTCCCAGTCAGGGTACATGCCTGGGTTGCAGGCCAGGATTCCAGTAGGGGCGCATAAAAGGCAACCATATATTGATGTTTCTCTCCCTCTTTCTCTCTCTCTTCCCCTATATCTAAAAATAAATAAATAAAATATTTTAAAAGAATTCCAGTTGCTATACATCCTAGCCAACAAGTGATTTTGATTTTTTTTTTAAATTTGTGATGCTGGTGGTTATCATCATTTGATATTAAATCAGATTTCTTGTTTTATAAAGAAAAACTATGGCCCTGGCTGGTGTAGCTCAGTGGATTGAGTGCAGGCCTGTAAACCAAAGCATCACTGGTTTGATTCCCAGTCAGGGCACATGCCTGGGTTGCAGGCCATATTCCCAGTATGGGGTGCGCTAGAGGCAACTACACATTGATGTTTCATTCCCTCTCTTTCTCCCTCCCTTTTCCATCTCTCAAAAATAAATAAATAAAATCTTTTAAAAAAAGAAAAAGAAAAACTAATGGTGTGAGACCTTGGTTATCCAGGTTAACCCAAATTCAGCATACTGAGTAGAATTAATTTAGTGTATTTCTACTGCCAATTTCACTTCTCACGCTCAAGTTTCATAACAGAAAGTTTTCAAAGTAAAGCAAATCCAGCAAGTTATTTTGTGGATATCAACAAACTAATTCTAAAACTTATAAAAAGAGGTATAAGATCCAGAATAGCCAACACAATAATATTCACAGAGAGGAAAAATTCAGGGGACTGACACTACCTGTCTTCAAGAATTGCAAACTGGTTGTTACAGAATGGCCATGGGATGTGGAGTACAGCACAGGGAATATAGTCAATGGTACACTGGCAGTTATGTGTGGTGTGAGATGGGTGCCAGATGGGTGTGAAATTTATCAGGGTGATCACTTGGTGGGTTTTGTGGTGTCTGGTAACTATCATAGTATTGTATGTCAACTATAACTGAAAAATAAAAATGATTAAATGGCAAAAAAATTACTATAAATCTATATTAACCAAGAAAGTGTGGCATTGTCCAAAAATAGACAAACAGCTTGGCCTATTATTGGACCCACACAAATATAGTCAGCTGATCTTTGACAAAAGATCAAAGGCAATATGATGGAGAATGACCATCTTTTCAACAAATTGTGCTGAAATAAGTGGACAGGCACGTGCAAAAAAAATTAACCTAGATACAGACCTTTCACAAAACTTACTTCAAAATAGATTATATATAAATGTAAAAAAGAAAACTATAAAATGTGTACAAGATAACCTAGGAGAAAATCTAGGCCACTTTCGGTTTAACAATGACTTTTTATTCAGGCCAAGGCTTGATCCATGGAAGAAATCATTGATATTAAAATTAACAGCTTTTGCTTTGCAAAAGACAGTCCCAAAAGATTAAAAAGGAAAGCCAGAGACTGGGAAAAAATATTTGCAAAACACATATCTGATAAAGGACTGTTGTAGCAGACACCGGCCAGCAGAGTCCGCCTGTTGTAGCTGACGACGAGAATAAATGCGTAGGTGACAGCAATCCTGTGGAGGAAAAGGGGATGGCATGGCTACTCTCTCAAGGGGAGAGTGCCTCAACTCTTGCCCAGATAAGCTTTTATTGTTTTTCTCGGGTCTTACATCAAAGAAGAATTTATTATCTATTACATAGAATATTATTGTCTACATTTTAGGTACAATCAAGGAAATGAAAATAACATGCAGAGGGGAATGGCGACGAGCTGATTAGCTCTGTCCTTGTGAAAATTCATACAGGCTTTGGAAATTACTGTGAAGATAGACAATGCACATTTGTTGTTTTAGACCAGGGTGATGGAGTTTTAGCAAGAGCAATCCATAACAGTCTGTATGCATTTTCTAGGCCTGATTCCCATGGGAAAACTCGGTTTGAAGGTCTGGCTCCTGCCCACCACTTTGCTTCTGTAGGCTTTCCATACAGAGCTGAGTCGCATTTGTCAGACTAAAACAAACCGGTCCCCTGCAGACTGTTACCATAATATACAAAGAACTCTTAAAACTCAACAATAAGAAAATAAACAACCTGATTAATAAAATGGGCAAAAGATCTAAACAGTCACCTTAACAAAGAAGATTACAGATGGCAAATAAGCATATAAAAATAGAATCAACATCATATGTAATTAGGGAACTGCGAAAAAACATGATGAGATACCAGAACATATCTATTAGAATGACCAAAATCCAGAACACTGACAACACCAAATGCTGGTGAGGATGTGGAACAACAGGAACTCTCATTCATTGCTGACAGGAATGTAAAATGGTACAGTACTTTGGAAGACAGTTTCATAGGATTTTACAAAATGAAACATATTCTTACCATACAATCCTGCCATCCTGCTCCTTTTTTAATTTTAAAAAATTTATCTATTTTTAGAGAGAGGAGAATAGAGGGAGAAGGAGAGGGAGAGAAACATTGATGTGGGAGAGAAACATTGATTGGTTGCCTTTTACATGCCCTCAACTGAGGACCTGACCCACAACCCAGGCATGTGCCCTGATTGGGAATCTAACCTGTATAGCGTTTGGTTTTTGGAACGGTGCCCAACCCACCCAGCCAAACCAGTCAGGGCCATCCTTCTCCTTGGTATATACCCAAATGAGTTAAAACATATGCCCACCCAAAAACTTGCACAAGGATGTTTGTAGCAATTTTATTCATAACTGACAAAATTTGGAGAAAATCAGGGTGTTCTTCAGTAGGAGTGTTGCGGAAAAACGGACTCTGACACAATGTGGGGTCAATGGAGTGAACCCTTTATTAACGCATGCAGGCCCAGAGGAGACAGCTTCCAAATTCTGGGCATTGAGAAGGGGTCAGGTGGGTGGTTAAATACCCTTGTAACAAAGTGGGGAGAGGAGGGGTCACGCAGCACAAGCAGGGAGCAGGAGAGTGGGAGCCAAGGACACAGAAGCAGAGGGTGGAAATGGCCCAGGGCCGGGGCAAAGAGATTGTGAGAGATTAACTGAGTCCCAGACAGGGAGTCAACTAGTCAGCAGGTGGTCGTCTGGAGCCTGGGGGCCAGCAGGGAGTCATCAGAGGTCTGGAACAGAGTGTCAGCTTTAACTTCTATTACATTTTAAACTCCTATTACAGGAGAATGTATAAAAAACTGTGCTATATCTATATAATGGAACAATATTTAGTGCTAAGAAGAAATGAGCTATTTAGCCATGAAAAGACTGGAGAAATCTTAAATGCATATTACTAAGTGAAAAGCTAATCTGAAAAGGCTACATACTGTATGATTCCAACTATATGCCATTCTGAAAAAGGCAAAACTATACAGAAAGGAAAAAGATCACTGGGTGCCTGGAAGTAGGCAGGAAGGAGAGAAGTAGGAAGAGCACAAAGGATTATTAGGGCAGTGAAAGTATTCTGTATCAAACTGCAATGGTTAGTAAATGTCATTATACATTTGCCCAAACCCACAAAATGTACAACACCAAGAGTGTACTGTACTTTGGGTGGTAATGATATGTCAGTGCCAGGTCATCAGCTTTAACAAATGTAACATTCTGGTGCAGGATTTTAATAGTAAGGAAGTCTATGTGTATGTCAGGGCTGGGAGTAGATGGGAAAACTCTGTACATGCTACTCGGTATTGCTGTGAACCTAAAACTGCTCTAAAAAATAAAATCTGTTTTTTTAAATGTGTTCTCACTGCCTATTTTCTTCTAGGATTTTTATGGTTCTGGGTCTAACATTTAAGTTTTTGATCCAATTTTAATTTCACCTCAGGCAAGGGAAATAAAATTAAAAATAAACAAATAGGACTGCATCTACTAAAAAGTTGTTTGCATAGCAAAGGGAATCATCAACAAAACAAAAAGACAACCGGGGTTCCAGCCAAGATGTAGATGTAGAGAGAACCACTTTGCTTCCTTGCACAACCAAAAGAAGGGTAACAACAAATTTAAAAACAATAAACAACCAAAACTGCCAGAATAGCAAACTTCATGGAAGTCCAAAAACCAAGGATTTAAAGAAACATTCAAACAGACCAATAGGAGGGGAGGAGACAGGCAGCCAAGCAAGCAGAGAGGACCCATGGCAAGGCAGTGGACCACACGGGGAAGGAGGTGCTGGTCAACTGGGAAACTAAGGACTCAACACTAGCTGAAAATTACTGCGGGGGTTGCCAGGGCAGGAGAAACTCCCAGTCTCACAGGAGAGTTCACTGGAAAGTGGACCTAGAGCAGAGTGAATGACATTGTTCCCTCTCTGACCCCTTCCCAACAGATAGTACCACTAAGTAGCAAAGAGGGTAGCCCTGCCCTGGAGAATACCTATGGCTCCACCCCCTTACAACATAACAGGTGTGCTGAGACAAAGAAATATGGCCCAAATGAAAGAACAGATCAAAACTCCAGAAAAACAGCTAAGCAATGAGGAGATAAAGTGTCTGATACAGAGGTCAAAAACACTGCAAATCAGGATGTTGAGGGAAGTGATTGAGCTCGGCTGCAAAATAAACAAAGAAATGAAGTCTACACAAAGTGAAATAAAGCAAAATGTACACGGAACCAACAGTGAAGAGAAGGAAACCGGGACACAGATCAATGATTTGGAACAAAAGGAAGAAATAAACATCCAACTGGAACATAATGAAGAAAGGAGAATTCAAAAAAATGAGGAGAGTCTTAGGAACTCCCAGGACAACTTTAAGTACTCCAACATCCAAAGGGGTGCCAGAAAAAGAGGAAAAGCAATAAATTGAAAACTTATTTGAACAAATAATGAAGGAAAACTTCCCCAATCTGGTGAAAGAAATATACTTCAAGAAGTCCAGGAAACCCAGAGAGTCCCAAAGAAATTGGGCCCAAGGAAGCACACACCAAGACACTCCATGATGATATTACCCAAGATTAAAGATAAGGAGAGAATCTTAAAAGCAGCAAGAGAAAAGGAGACAGTTACCTACAAAGGAGTTCCCAGAAGACTATCAGCTGACTTCTCAAAAGAAACCTTGGAGGCAAGATGGGGCTCGAAAGTATTCCAAGTCATGAAAGGCAAGGACCTATATAGAGTAAGTGGAGGCAGTCTGGTTTCCTCACCCAGTTGTCTGGGTAACCAAGGGGAGCAGTATTCCCATAGCCTTGGAGGGGCCTGATAACTTGTGTCCTCATAGCCTTGAGACTGGGTCTGATAAACTGTTCCCATAACATGAGCGAGGTTGCATGTACAGAATTATGTTATGCTATGTAATGTTCTGGCAGTTTTCCAGCTTTGTTCCCTTCTAGTACTTAAAAAGGTAGCCACTCCCTGCTGGGGGTGATAATGATGAGAGCCACACAAGGGGGACAGGTGCCATGATGGGTGCCACACTGGGGAGCAGGGGCCACAACATGAGACATGCAGATAGACACATAGCTTGCAACATGTGTGGCTCACCCACCCATGAATGAAGGCATGCCACATATCCCAACGGCTCTGTGAGTATTTTTCCATCTGCACTAATACCATGAACCTGCCTGGCCTTGAAGGGTGGCAATACAACCTACATCCAAGATTACTCTATCCAGCAAAGCTATCATTTAGAATGGAAGGGCAGATAAAGTACTTCCCAGATAAGGTTAAGTTAAAGGAGTTCATCATCCCCAAGCCCTTGTTATATGAAATGTTAAAAGGATTTGTCTAAGAAAAAGAAGAAGATGAAAACTATGAGCAGTAAAATGACAACAAAGTCACAACTATCAACAACTGAACCTAAAAAACAAAAACCAAGCAAATAATTAGAACAGGAACAGAATTACAGAAATGGAGATTGCATGGACGGTAATCAGTGGGGAGGGAGAAGGGGTGAATGAGGGAAAATGTTACAGAAAATAAGAAGCATAATAGGTAGGCACAAAATAAACAGGGGGAGGTTAAGAATAATATGGGAAATGGAGAAGCCAAAGAACTTATATGTACAACCCATGGACGTGAACTAAGTGGGGGTGAATACTGGATGGTTGGGGGAGGCAGGGAGTGGGTGGATAAAGGGGATAAAAATTGGGACAACTGTTATAGCATAATCAATAAAATCTACTTAAAAAATCACAACCCACTGAATGCAAGAACAAATTCACCAATACCTCTGATAAGGGGTTAATATCCAAAATTTATAAAGAACTTATAAGACTCAACAGCAAAAAAACAAGCAATCAACTTTAAAAAATAGGCAGAATATCTGAATAGATACTTATCCAAAAAGGACATAAAGATGGACAATAGACATGAAAAGATGCTCACATCTCTAAATTTTAGGTTGGATGATAGAAAAACCAAGGCATGGAGGAGGAGGGAGATAGGTCTCATCCACTAACTCAGTAGTCCTGAACCTGGTCCAATAATGTTGCCACGTGTTACAACATCACAAGGAACACTATGTTAATATGGGAGGAGGGAAGCCCTTGAAATTCTGTGTATCATTTCACAGAAATGCCGTGAAAGAAAGAAAGCCTTGGGAAAGAAAGCCTTGAAATTTTGTATTCATCCCAAGGCCTGGAAGCGGGAAGCAGAGGGGGTCCACGGTGCCTAAATAAGAAGCCCATAAAACAACTTTGGTTAATTGCCTACCTCTGGTCACTATTTTACGAGGGAGGCCCTAATGCTTACAGAAAGAGCCCATAAATAACTTTGGGTAGCTGCATCAACTTTAGTTAACTGCCTCCTGTCGTGTATCTGTTTTACAACAAAATAGCCAAATGTAGTCTGGAGCAAGATAAAGATTTGGGCTAACAGACCCCTACACATACCTATGTTTGGGCAGTCATGTTTCTCTGAGAAAGCTGGCACAACCTTTACCTGCCAATCAATATGTAACTTCTTCAGTCCCATCCTGTCAACTATGTAAGTCCTGAAAACAAAGGACTCTTTCTTGGCTCTCTGGCTGCACGGCCTCCCTTAGTTTCGCCGCCCTTGCCCTGCTTTACCTATGCCTTTCACCCTCCACCTTAGCTCTGCCCGGTCACTTCCATGAGAATGGATCACCAATAAACCCTGCTTGCACACTAATAGATTTGCTGATCTGTAATTTTTTACCATGTTGGTGAGAAGAACTGAGTTTCTGGGAGTTTCTCCCATAACATAATCATCAGAGAAATGCAAATTAAAACCATAATGAGATACCATCTCATACCTGTGAGAATGGCCATCATTAATAAATCAGTAAAACAACAAGTGCTGGCAAGGATGTGGAGAGAACAGAAACCTTTGGCATTATTGGTGGAAACAGAGATTGGTGCAGCCACTGTGGGAAGCCGTATGGAGATACCTCAAAAAATTAAAAATGGAACTGCCTTATGACATAGTGAGTGTACTTCTGGTAATTTATCTGAATAAATGCAAAACACTAATTCAAAAGAACATAAAAACATCTCTATGTTCTTTGCAGCATTGTTTATAATCGCCAAGATGTGGAAGCAACCCAAGTGTCCATCAGTGGATGAGTGGATATAACACCTGTGGGTCATTTACACGATGGAATGCTACTTGGCCATAAAAAAGAGGAAAATTTTGCCTTTTTTGACAGCCTGGATGGCCTGGAGAACATTATGTTAAGTGAAAAAGCCAGTCAGAGAAAGATGAATGCCATATGATTTTACTCATGTTTGGAATCTAATGAACGAACTGAACTAGGAAACAAACTAGAGACAGACTCATAGATAGAGAGCAGGCTGACAGCTCTTGGGAGGGTAGTTTGTGGGGTGGAGGGATCAAGAAAAAATAAAAAAGGACTCATGGACATGGATAGCAGTGTGGTGATTGTGGATGGCTGGGTTGGGTGGAGGTTGGAGAGGGTATAAGGAGAATAAATGGTAATGGAAAAAAACAATAAAATAAATAAAAATTTAAAATAAAATAATGTTTAAAAAGTGAAGCAAAACCTAATGGTTTCTGAGGGTTAAGTAGCTATTAATGAGCTTTTTCATAAGAATAGTAAAAGGTCAAATAGTGCAGGAATTTTTATAAGCATGCAAGCTTTTATTCAGACCTATCAGTTCTCGACTAAAATTATGTTTTTATTGTTTTCATTATGTAAGAATGGAGGGGGGAATCTGGAAATTAAATTCTAGGCCTCCATTTGTTGTATTTTTTAAGATTTTATTTATTTATTTTTAGAAAGGAGGGAGAAAGAAAGCAAAAAAAAAAAAAAGCATCTATGTGAAAGAGAAACATTGATCATATGTGCCTGTCATCTGCGCCTGAATTCAGGACTGAAACTGAAATCCAGGTATGCACTGTTACTGGGAATCAAACTGGTGACATTTCATTTTGCAGGTTCATGCCAAACCAAGTGAGCCACATCATTCAGGGTGGCCTCTGTTTATTTTCTATCCTGAGTGGTGGGGGTGGTCTTTATGCAGGTAGCTACATACATGATAGGATATGAGAGATGCTTAAAGGCTACATTTGTCCTAAAATCTCACCTATTCCCCTGTCATGGTGTCCTCTTCTTTTTCTCCTAGAGTGAAAATATCTCTTGCTTGCTTCTCATTTTTAACATATCTAGAAAGCAGCCCATCACCAAATGACACATATAAGGTGTTTAATCAGTGCTTGTCAAACAAATCAATTACTGATTATCATTTCTATGTTTTATTTTTATTTTTTCTTCTTTATTGAATTTATTAGGGTGACATTGGTTAATAAAAGTATATAGGTTTCAGGTGTATTCTATTATATATTATATTTTAATACATTATTTGTATATTGTATTGTGTGTTCACCACCCCCAGTCAAGTCTCCTTCCATCAGATTCTGATTTAAAAAATAGAATAAACACTCCCCCACAAAGTAAAAAAAGAGTTGAATATTCTCTTTTTACCTCTCAAACTCATCAAATTCTTAAAGCTTGCATATCTCACAACTTTCTTTTGAACTACTTTGTTTATTTTTCTTCTTACAAGGGCAAATAACATGACTTAGAAACAAATAGACTCTTTCAAAGCTGGTTGACAGTCCAGTTGGTTCTGAATTCGCTAAAGTTGTAGGCATGCTCATACTTAGATGGGCTGATTTCCATACCCAGGGTATAAAGTGTATATCTAAATGAAAATTAATCATACTTTTTATTTACCATTTCTTTTAGATGAAATGTGAGATGGCACTCTGAAGCCTTTAAATATAATAGAAAGCAAATTAAAGGCTATTTCTATGAGTTCAGCTTTATTTCTTGTTCATTTCCTTTTTGTTATACTCCTCTTAAGCCAGTATTGCTTCTTCTTGTATTTCCTGCTTCCATACAAAGTGCCAACAGTGTGCATCTTTTGTCATAATGGCTACTACCTTACCACCTGGTCTGGCCCCAAATCACTATAAGGCCTTCACAGGCAAACACTCACTTCATCCCTATCTTTCTGATTGGTGAACCTTTGATTCGGTGTTGATATATAACTAAACGGTTTTGGCATTAAAATAGTTTGGGATTCTTCAAAGTACTCTAGGAAGTGATAGGTAGAAACAATAGTTGAGGTAAATCAAATAAAGATCACACATTTGTATGAAAACCATCTGTGATGAGATTGTGGTAGGGAAAGAGAAAAGTTAAAAGCCAATGAGTCCTTGTCCTTCTGGGTAAAAGATGAATGTATAAGATGAACGATCAGGAAACAAATTCCCTTGGAATCTTTTATTATCCAATCCCTGTGTGTGGGATTTATGTTACCCCCCCCCCCCCGCCCCTGTTGAGACCTATCAGAAAGATGTGAATTAAACAGTTAAATAGAAAACACATTTGATGCCTAGGTGTCTAGGCCTTGAAATGATAATTTAGTAAATACCATCCTAGTGTCTCACTTTACTGCAAAGATTGTTTTACAAACTTATGAGGATGGCCTCCAAAACAATACATTTTGTAAAGTAAGTCTTTATTTTTCAGTTTTTCCTTTGAAATGCTGATACAGTGCATGTGACCAGTCAACAATGTTCTAATCCATACTTCTTAGCTCATAAGAACCTAGTTATTCCAGAAACGCCCATTTCTCTCCCATCACACCAATATCCTTCCATGTATTAAAAGCAATCTTACACTATTAAATAGCAGCAGCATATCTGTGACAACAGGAACTTTTTTAAAAGTCTTTTAAGTGCTTCCTTCAGATCCGTTTAATTCAGAAGGTAGTAGGAATAAAGCCAAACACTACCAAGATGGAATGAATGATTACTGTTCTCTAGTTACTGTGTCCAAGCTTGGGCTTCTGGATCATGCAATCAAGGACAGAAGTCCAAGTGCCACCAACCTTTTCCAATCATTGATAGTTAACTCTGGATATCACTGTTATCACTGTAAGTGCCAACTTACTCTGCCCTTTATTCAGACTTGGCCAAAATAAAGAGAGGACATCTAGAAGGAAAAGAATGGAGGTAATTTTGATTCCTTTTGCTACTGCTAGGGTTTTTTAGGTGATTACTCTTTAGGATGGATTGAAAGAACACTAAATATGTTAGAATAATTTAATTGAAGTATTAAGTAAAACTGAAAATTGTATTATTACTTGGCAGTGCCTGTAGCCTGCATCTTCCCACCACCATTATAATTAAACTCATAAAGGTGTAAAACTATGCAGAGCTGTGTCAGACACATTAAAATAATATCTGCTAAATATCTCTGATGACACATTTCTTTCTTTTTATTCTTTTCCATTCATCATTTTCTTCTTACTGAGTTTTGAACTGGGCGGAAATAGGAAACAAAGAAACAAAAGGGACTAGTCAAGGAACATGTATGAACAACCCATGGACATGGACGATCGTGTGGGGATTGACTGTGGGAGCAGGGGGGTGGGCTGAGTGGAGGAGGGCAGAGGGGATAAAATTGGGAAAACTATAATAGAATAACAATAAAAAACCTTAAAAAAATCTTGTCTAATTCAAAAACAAAGAAAACAAAACATGACTTTTCCTGTAGTGTAGCTGTTTTGGTGTTGTTATTTTTGTTTTTATATTTCTTTCTAATAGTGTTCTAAGAAATAATAAAGGACAGAATAAACATATTATTGGGTAAAATGTCACCTTTAAGAGCCAAGGCTGTAGTACCACTACTTATAGAAGACACCTTTACAATTGGCAAAACACACTTAAATTTCCTTTGGTTATTAAAGATAGGGTTTGGATAATTAATCACCATCTCCTCTTGTGTTTCCTATCTTGGTAAACCCATCTGGTCACCCAAGACAGAAACTGGAGAATCATCATTGAGATGTCTTTCTCTTTAAATTTAAAAATCCAATCTATGTTGATTCCACCTCCTTGATATATTTTGAATTTCTTCTAGAGACCTATAATTAGTAACTATAATCATGTCTATCAATTACCATTTTATTACCTTAGTTCTGTTTTTTAACCAACGGAAGGATTCTAAATCTCTTAAGTACTGCCATCAGTCTCTTCTCTCCTCAACATTTCTAAAGAATCTAACAAAGTATTCTCTTTAAAATGCAAATTTAGGTAATTTAAAAATCTATAAGAGACAACTGTATTTGAACATCAATTTAAAAAGTTAAAAAAATCTATAAGAGACTCTTTCTGCCTTTACAACAAAGTCTACACTGTGGGATACAAGGAACTGGGTATTTACTTACCTTTCCAGTTTCATCTCTGGCCACTTTTCCTTCAGAACTCCACCAGTTTGGTCTTCTTACAGTTTCTTCCTCTGGCTTCTCCACTCCTCTACATGAGCCATTGTTTCCTATCTCTGGGAAACTCCTCATGCCTCCCATTACCAAAAATCAGTAGTCTTTTTTAAATTTAGAATTGTGTTTAATTTCCATGACTGCAATGGCTTACACAAAGTCAAAAGGAAATTGAAGTTACGCAATGTCAAGGACCCAGACTCCTATTACGTTTAATTGTACCATTATTATAATGAGGCTTTTGTACTCACAACTGCCAGATGATGATTCCATCTCTAGGTTTCATACCTGCATTCTAAGCATGAAGAGAGGGAAGAGTGAAAAACCTGTCAGTTAAGTTTGTTTTCATCTGGAAAAAATGGTTTTCAACAAAGCCCCATCGAATAGATGTTCACTTACATGGTCATCCATACCTAGAACAATGTATGAAGGGGTAAGCATTTTTTAACAAAACACAATGTTGCCTCAAAGAAATACATGGTTCTTTTCTGAGTACAGGTCTTTTACATCTTTGGTTAGGTTTATTTCTAGGTACTTTATTTTTCTTGTTGCTATATCAAGTGGGATTGTTTTCCTGATTTCTGATTCTGATATTTCATTGTTGGTGTACAAAAATACGAAAACTAAAAATGGAACTGCCTTTTGACCCAGTAATTCCACTGCTGGGATTATATCCTAAGAACCCTGAAACATCAATCCAAAGAACCTATGCACCCCAATGTTCATAGCAGCACAATGTACAATATCCAAGTGCTGGAAGCAACCTAAGTTCCCATCAAATTAGTGGATCAAACAACTGTGGTACATTTATACAATGGAGTACTGCACAGCAGAGAGAAAGAAGGAGCTCCTACCCTTTGCAACAGCATGGATTGAACTGGAGAGCATTATGCTAAGTGAAATAAATCAGGTGGTAAGGGACAAATATCATATGATCTCACCTTTAACTGGAACCTAATCAACAAAATAAAAAAGCAAGCAAAATTTAACCATGGGCATTGAAATTAAGAACAATCTGACAGTAACCAGAGGGGAGGTGGGAGGGGATAATGGGGGACGGGGGGGAAGGCTTTCAGGAACAACTATAAGGGACAAATGGACAAAACCAAGGGGCAGGTGGAAACAAGGGAGGGAAATGGGTTTTGCTGGGGTAGGGGGACTGTGGTGTGGGGTAAACGCAGACAACTGCAATTAAACAAAAATAAAATAATTTTTTTAATTCTATCAACTGAAAAAAAGGTTTTATTTGGTTTCAAAGCAATGATATTATTTTAATTGGTTTTAAACCCATTATTCCTGAACTCAATATTTTAAAAGAATTAATTTCATAATTTTTAAATTATAAATACACCTTCTGTGTTTTTAAGCAATAACTAAACCTTCTGTACTTTGATAGAAAAAAATACAGTGTTCTATTTGTATGCAGCAAAGAAAGAGTGAATATTGCCTCTCATAAGATTCAGATTAAGCTTCATATTCTCTTGGGAGCTTTCCATGGCACCACAAGTTTAGGCTCAGTGTCCTCCTCTGTGTTCCCAGACTAGTATCTGGAAAATAAAAGGCACTCAATACATTTTGTTGATTGAATAAATGAATGAATGAGTGAATAAAAGTTACCTCTATTTCTTATGCTTTTAGCACTGTATATTGTAATCATTAGTTTAGATGTTTGCTTCACCACAAAACTGCAAGTTTTCTGAGGTCAGTGGCTGTGTTTTATTCATCTTGGTACTCTGTGGTCTCTGCAATACAGCAATCATTTAATAAATGCTTGGTTGGATGGATATGTAAGAGAGCACATTTTAAGATGAGATTGTATAAGCAAGTTGCTACATTCAAGACATAAAGATTAAATTTTCCTCTGTGTTGGAGAGTGGCAATAGGCATCTATACAAATTAAGTTAGCACAGGAATACTCTAATCTTAGTGTCCAATTTAAAACCCCAACAGCTAACTAACCCTAATAGCTAAAGCCACTGTAATTCTGCCCATGGGTTCAACTTCAGCTCCAATTCTGGAACCATAATATTTTTTAAAGATTTTATTTATTTATTTTTAGAGACGGGGGAGGGAGGGAGAGAGATATGGAGAGAAACATCAATGTGTGGTTGCCTCTCATGTGCCTCCTACTGGGAACTTGGCTTGCAAGCAAGGCATGTTCCCTAACTGGGAATCGAACTGGGGACCCTTTGGTTTGCAGGCTGGCACTCGGTCCACTGAACCACACCAGCCAGGTCTGGAATCATAATCTTACTGATCGGTACAGCCAGCTATTTTTATCTCATTCTTATCTACTGCCTTATTATACCTAGTCTTAGCTTCATACCTAACCTAGAATCCATGTCAAGAATTTATCTTTCTTTGTGATTAGATTCTGTCTGCTTTGAACCTTATCTTCATGACTTCTTTTTTCCCATCTGTTACCAGACCCCTTTTATTGTCCTGTCTGGACCTCAGCACATCACTTGGGCTCTGTTTATCTGTCTGGGCTTCTTCTTAATGCCTGCTGCTGGGAACTTTTCAGATTGGCTGCCTCCTTGCCTGCCTGACCATTCTAAGTCTGTTTAGCTTCTCAGGCCCATCTTCTCCCACTGTGGCCCCTTTTTTCAGTGTGACCAAAGCCTGGTTCTGACATTTATGAGGGGACCCAGGTTCACCTAAGGATTACTTTGTCAGAGAATAACTGGAATCAAAGAGAAAAGCAGATATTTGACAAGAATTGTGAGAAATATTCAGATAGCTAAATGAAAACAAACTCTTCATTAAATATATAATTGTCTCAGCTAACTTGCATAATGCTTTCTGTTTCTTAAAAGTCTTAGAAAGTTGCCCTGGCTCAGTGGCTCAGTTGGTTGGAGCATTGTACCATACACCAAAATGTTGTGGGTTCAATTCCCTGTCAAGGTGAATGACTAGGTTGCAGGTTTGATTCCAGGTCGGGGAGCATATGGGAGGCAACAGATCCATGTTCCTCTCTCACATCTATGATTCTCTTTCTCTCTCTCCCCCTTCCTCTCCCTAAAGTCGATGAATATATCCTTGGGTGAGGATTAAAAGCAAATGTCTCAGGAATTTAACAACTGCATTTTCTTTTTCATACAAGTGGTGGCTACCATCAAACATTCTGTTTCGCATTTATGTTTGCAGTTGCAGGAAAGAGTATAGTTTTTTCAGAATAGCCAGTTACCATGTTTTCTCTAGTGTTAATTATTAGTAAAGAGGGAGTATCAGTAAGAAGACAAAAGAAAATCTGACATATCTGCCTTTTTATGAAATATCATTATATGTAAAATCAAATTCTGTTCTTTACATATGGATGGTTCTACCTCTTTCCCAGTTGTCTACACAGGGGACACTTTCTCCTTACTCCTAGTATGCTTATACACAGATTCATCTGAAGTAATATGTGTAGGGGTAGGAGGCAGATAATTCACATCTAACGAATATTGTGGAAGTGGGAAGATTCATTCAAGTTTCTGTACCTAATACACTGTGGCCTAGACACTAGTTTTATTATTACAAAGCATAGGATGATTTCTTCTCTTCAATTCTTATGACCTGCTATTTTGCTTAGTCTTCCATCCATTTTGCTGATAATGATACAGTTACAATTAGCTCTAAAAATCACAGCTTAAGCGTTCATAATATAAATAGCAAGTGCCAGGGCAGATTTGCCTAAATTGAACCATCCCTTAGCCTATGCTGCTCTATGTCTTAGAATACAACTAAGCACAGTGGAGTAGACATGCGCAATCCTTTCACTCTTCTCATTACTCTCACATCAGCTAAATCTGTATTGAAAGCCTGTTACGTGCACCATCCTGTGCTAGATAGAGGACTAGAGAGACGTCTGAAATAAGGTATCTGCTTTGAGGAAGCTTGCCATCTTATTGACTTGAAGAAGTGACAGTACTCTCAATAATAATTAATAGTCAAAGGCTTAGATAAAAACAGAAAACCACAGTAAATAGAAAATCTCAAACTCAGTTTAACTGCTAGGAGGAGCTATGCCCTCTAGCTCCTCCATTAATAGAAAAGCAACTAGCCCTGGCTTTTCACAGTTGAAGTACACTTACTGTAGAATAATGATGACATGTTTTCACAAAATATACAGTAGACAAATATAAGCATTTTCATAATTTTTCAACTATCACTGAAAAAATATTCCTCCCTCACTTAAAAATAGTCAATGGGTCTTTTCAAAAAGTGTCTACATTATACACCTTGCACTTGCATTTCAAATGCATAACTAACATAATTTAACAGTGAATAATAATTTAGGAGTCAATTCTGATATTGTTATAGAGGAAACTACTTAAGCCCAGAGAGAAATACTCAAGAGGAGAGGTTTGAGAAGTCAAGGGAAATGTACTTATATTTAAGATATCTCCTATTTCTCCCATCCATATTCTCCAACTGAAAAAAAGAACTTGTGTCTATCCGTTGGTGTCCTGGCCTTACACCAAGTTTAATTAATTAGCAGACTTCTCCAGCTGTCACCTGGCCTCATTTGCCTAGGCTGTAACCACAGAGAGGTACATTACTGAAGGTGAGATTCCAGCTATGATCTTTTTGTCCACTGAACTGCAGGGACTCCACAGCTGATCAAATCTTCCTCCTCTTTCCACTATGCCCCAAACTGAGTCACCCCTGCCAATAGCGGTCAACTTTAACTGCTTGGACTTAGATCAGTATCTCAAAATGTGGTTTATGGATTAGTGTACTGCAAATAACTGGTGTTTGTAAAACTGCAGATTCCAGGGCCCTGGTCTCAGGGATTATGGTAGAGTAGCTGTGGGATGGAGCCTGAGAATATGCATTTTGACATGTTCCTCTTTGTGAATCTCATGCTCACTAAATTAATTGGTGATACTAATATAATTTTGGGAATAAAATCTAAGGCCTGCAGGATCCAACTGGATGGGAATAATTCAGTTAGGTGGTGACACATTTAATGTGATGAAGAATCACTCAGGAAGCTTGTTAAACATACAAGTGTCCCATCTTTGGTCCCATTCCCCCAAATCAAAGGAATTATAAAGTAGACCTGGGCACTGTATGTTTGAAAGGTTCTCCTAGGTGGCCCTGGCCAGTAAGGCTCAGTTGGAGCAGCCCTGTACACTGAAAGGTCACTGGTCCCATTGCTGGTGAGATCACATTCCTAGGTTGTGGGTTTTGTCCCTGGTTGGGGCATGTATAAGAGGCAACCAATTGATATTTCTCTCTCACATTGATGTTTCTCTCTCTTTCTCTCCTTTCCCCTCTCTCTGAAAATCAATGAACATGTCCTCAAATGAAAAAAATAAAGCTTTTAAAAAAGCTCTCCTAGGTCATTCAGATGTAGTTTAATATTTGAGATCCACTGCATTAGATCAAGTACTTCAAGGAACCCAGCAGCCAGCAGAATGAAAGAGGTTACTTGCAGAAGATCCAGCCACTTGTTCCCTACTATTGGAGTCTAC
This sequence comes from Carollia perspicillata, assembly GCA_004027735.1. Classification (NCBI taxonomy): domain Eukaryota; kingdom Metazoa; phylum Chordata; class Mammalia; order Chiroptera; family Phyllostomidae; genus Carollia; species Carollia perspicillata. Next base: position 84,157 of record PVKM010000274.1, on the reverse strand, counting down.
AGGCTTTAAAGAACAAAGCTACACATTTTTAAGTGCATAAATGATACTTTACACTTAAAGTGGTTGTAGTAAACACTTTACAGGCCTTGGGGATGGAGAGAAGCAAATGTCCACAATATTATGGAAGAAAGGAGGAGGGAATTAAAAGATACCATGGTAAAAGGCAGGTGATGACAGGTATAAGCAAATGTTTCTGTATCTGGCCTCACCCCCTCTATATTCTCAGCAAATCACCTGCTTCCCCCCAGCCCCAGATCATGAAGGGCCCAAGACTAAGGAAGAAGCAAGTACCCACATGGAAACAGTAGGGTTCTGCCCTCAGTCATTCCAACTAGTCTTATCAATTCTGTAAATATCATCAGAACACCCTATTTCTAGCTCTAAGAGCAAAGTAGGATAGCATGAGCAGACAAAGAGCCATCTCACATTGCCACATGCATTCTCACACCATCTGCTAATTACTCTGTGCTCATCAGTTGGAGTAACACATGCAGGCAGGGAGGTGCCATGCTCTCCCAGAAAAAAGAGAGCACTTCATCCCATGCCACTGCCTATATCACACGACTGTCTATTTCCCTTCTCTTTTCCCTCTGGGTCTGGAAGGGTGTCTTAAGGGTGGAAGTGGCAATCAAGTGGAAGGGCAAAACTAATGTAAATCTAATACTGAGAGTCATGATATCTTAACCTATGGTTCCTGAGACTAACTAAAAAAGAGCTCAGTGCTAAATGGAAATATATAAGAACTCTTCCCACAGAGCTCATTTCAGTCAATCTCCAGGCCTTATAGCACCAAACTCTCTCCAAATGTCCACATCTACAATGCAATCACCTTCTGGATATCACTGAAATGTTGCACTAGCATCTCTAAGACTACATATCAAAAGTAAACCTATCTCCTCCTAACAAGTCTCTGTTAATGACATTACCATCTTCCCAGTTAGAAACCTACAGGTTGTCTTTAATTTCTCCCTTGACTTTGTTCTCTACCTTTAACAAAGACTTTAGACTATTACCAATATAAGCAGTAATGACTAGGACACTAGGGGACAGAAAGGTGGAAAGATGTTCAGGAGATAGTTGATAGGACTCACCTCCTGAAACAGCCTTCTTCACATCTTCACTTCCAGGTTTCTAATACCTCTCCTCCTAATAGTTCCCGCTCACAAACTCTTACTTCTTTACCCCCAAACCCTCACTTGCCCTTCAGGCTTAACTTCAACCACTTCTCCTGCACACAAAATACTTTTTTAGTTTTCTCCATCTATCCTACTATGTATAACCTAAGCTTTAGCCAAGTTCTACCACTACTTCTTTCCTAAACATGCCCTTTGTTTTCCTTGCTTAACATTTTTGCTAATGTCCTTCCTGTTATTTGAAAATTCCTTCCCTCTCCTGTTAAATCCTTATTCATCCTTCAGATTCCAGCCTCCTATTGAATGCATTCTTTCCTTGGAATAAGAAGCACTTGTCATTTTTAGTGACCCTTATCAGATTCTGCCTTATCACACTTACCCCACCTAGAGGATGGAAGGTTTGTAATTCCACACAAGGCCCAGCAGTACTTTTGCCAGAGTAATTACTTTAAAACTGTGTTGAATGAATAAATTCCCCCTTCCTCGGCTTCCAGGGAAACGCCCTAAATTAAACCTATTTTTATTAATAACAGAGAAGCTTTCATCCAAGCACTTGTCTTGGTCTCTTTTTCTTTCTGTCTTTCTCTATCCCTATGCCTAGCTCTCTCTGTAGCTTTAACTTTGTCTTTTTCTATGTCTCCTCGCCCTTCCCCACCATCTATCTATCTTTGTCTCTTTTTTTCATGATCTTTTCCTTTTTATTGTCAGTATGCCTTTGAAGTTTGCCCTGTATTGTCCTCCTCTGTTTGTCCATTTCCATTTCTCTGACACTCTGCCCCATTCTTACTTGGAAGTCAATCTCTGAAGCTCTTCCAAAGTCTCGCTTAAACTATAACTCAAAGTAAAGCATTTTGGGACTTTTCAAGTCAGAACTCAGAAGGCTAAAGTTAAAAAGCCCTGTAACTGAAGAAAATCAGCTATCTAGGGACAAGTGACATCAGTGTCTATAGTCAAGTGTTTGAATAACAATATTCAAATACTCCAAATTCTTAATTTACAATATGAAAGCATAAAGGTATAAGAGGTGACTCACAACAGCTAATCATAATAACAATGCTAATTTCTCTAACTCTGGCTTTAAAGATAAGAATATGTTAAAAAGCAAAGGAAAAGTTTTAGAAAATCATTGACTATTTTGGCACCTTGCTCAGGAGACTCTAAGGATTCATATATAAGTATAAATCAATTGAAACTAAGGACACATAATAATAATAACAATGCCAACTGTCTTTTCAGCATCTACTGTGAGACAAATATCTTGTGTATGTTAATATATGTAATCCTCAATCTTTTTGTTGAGATGGAAACTGAGGTTGAGGGTGGTTCAAGATCCAGTCATCCCTAAGGATGGGAGTTATGATTTGAACCTGAGTGTTGTCTGATTCCAAAGCCTAGGCTCCTAAGCTCTCCAGCTTTTTCCAAACACATCAGGCCTTAATAATCCCCTGGATGCTGATTAACCCTTCAGATTCCTCAACCCCACCCTAAATTTACCAAATCCCAAGGCACAGTCCAGGAAACTGGTTTATGATTTTTGTCTTTCCTTTTTCTTTTGTTTTGTCTTACTCTTTCTCTTTCTCTCTTTTTTTTAAAATGATTGCTAAAACAATCAATGGGCCTTGGTTGATGTGGCTCTGTTGGTTGGAGTGTCATCCCATAACTGAAAGGTTGCAGGTTCAATTTCCAGTCATGGTACATGCCTGGGTTGTGTGTTCCTTCCCTGTCCAGGCACATATGGGAGGCAACCAACTGATGCTTCTCTCTCTTCCTTCCTCTCTCCCTAGAAAACCAATGAAAAATGTCCTCAGTTGAGAAAAAAATTTTAAAAACCTTAAAAAAAATCAGTGTTTTTTATTGAGTTTTTTTAAAGGTATAATTATTTTTCAATTATAGTTCACATTTAGTATTATTGTGTATTAGTTTCAGGTATGCAACTAGTGGTTAGATAATCATATACTTTACAAAGTGTTTCCATTTATATTTACAGTACCCACATGGCACCATACATAGTTATTACAATGTTATTGACTGTATGTCCTATGATGTACTTTACATCCCCATTACTATTCTGTAACTACCAATCTTCTCAATCCCTTCACCTTTTCCACCCAGCCCCCCAACACCCCTCACCTCTGGCAATCATGTCTGTCTTCCTTATCTATGCATCTGTTTCTGTTTTTTTTTTTTTTTTGTTCATTTATATTGTTTTTTAGATTCCACATATAACTGAAATATTATGGTATTTGTCTTTCTCTGACTGACTTATTTCACTTAGCATAATACCCTCTAGGTCCATGTAGGCTGTCACAGTGTAAGATTTCATTCTTTTTCATGGTCAAGTCATATCGCACTGTATATATGTATGACCCCAGTGATTCTTATTAGCAGGCCTCTTAGGGAAACCACACTCTACTAACCACCTTCCCTAGCCATGACATAAAGGAGGGGAGAGTTCCATTTCCCTGGTAGTTACTCCTCGACTCACTGCATTTGGTGCTTTTCCTAGTCTCTCCTTCCCAGGGAAGCAATATCAGCCTTAGAGTCTTCATTCAGTCTATTTTTTTAAATGTACAAAAATATCCACTCTGGTGAGCCCTGATGTATGACTTGAATTTTGGCCAAAGTCAATAAAGAAATGGAGCTTTTGGTGGAATGAAAATGAGTAGAAGAGTATGCTCTATTTACTTGGGGAGAGGGAGAGTGAAGGGTTTGGACTCTTCCTGACACACTTAAAATCATACGATGTAGGCGTTTGACTATTTCAACTTTTGAAAGTCCAGTCCTTACTACGAAAAATGATTTTTTCATTTAATGAACAGAATGGACCTCATATTAATGATAGAAAACACTAAGAAAACATTCATGCTGAAAATTCAAATAACAATATGGTTTTATGTATTGATTATCAGGCCCTATGCTAAATGATTTACATGGATCCTTTCATTGAATACTCACAGTACATTTCTGAATAGCTGCTTTAGTTGTCTTTATTTTACAGATCACAGAATGAGAGTCAGAAAAATTACTTGTCCAAGATCTAGGATTCCAACCCAGGTTGGTTTGACTGCAGGTTGTGCCATTATCACTGGCACACAGCCACCACTACAAATGGTCAAAGGAAGATTTTTAGGCAAGTTCACTGATTGCATACCACCAATGATGCATGAAAGGATGTTTTAGGATATAAGGGTGTTTTGAAAGTATTTTCAGGCTAGTGTTCTACCAAAATATTCCTTAGTATCTTGGGGATAGTCACTGATTTGATCCAGTATGACATTTCCTATGTTACTATCTGTTTAGGTTTCTCAGCAGATAATTCTTTAGTTGGTTAAGGTACCATTTGGAGCAATTCTCTCAAATTCACTATGAATTTAGAACCCTTTTCTGAATCATCAGAACATCAAGTTTCTCAAATTTATAGACTTTAAGATACATTTTTTAAAAAATTTCCTTTATGGTAGTCAAAGTTGCCCCAGAACTAGAGTGATAATAAAAGAAAGTAGGAAGATATTCTTTTTTCCTTTTTTGAATTCTTTGAATTCAAATAGTTCTCCCCATTATGCAAGGAATGATAATAGTAATGTAGAATATAATAAAAATATTTTTCAGCTAGAAGTACAACATATTTGATATATATGTGTAAGGAACTTCTTTCATCTCATAAAACCCTAACAAAATTATACATTCTTAAGTAAAAACCTAACACCTTTCAAACATCTGAGTACTTATAATCTCTAACTTTAGAATCTTTTTTCTATCAAAATTTAAAAATAAGAATAAGTTAGAATTAAAAAACTTCAGCTTGCAAAAATCAAGTGATTATCAAAATGGCTAAATTTACTACATAAATCATTAACTGATTTATACAACTCAGTAACTTTACATATTAGAAGAACACTTTTTAACATAAGCATGATGTGGGCTTTTTGCAAAATTGCTTTTATTTTTAACAAAGCAATACACAGACTGCACAGAAATTTAATAAGTAAAGAATGGCTGCCCCGTTTTTCCCACAGCTCCATTCCCAGTAGGCAACCACTTTTAAATATACCTAGTTCTTCTGTTAACTCATATGCTAAGCTAATAACATGTTTTCTATAATAAATCTCATATTCCATCATTTAACTACACATATTATGAACCTTTTTTTCAAAATTACTTCATCTAGAACCCATCCCCCTCTTTTTCCTTGAGTTTCTTTTTGTTTCAAGGTTTAGCTCCTTAGCTAACTAGTCTTGGGGCAGAGATCAACTGTAATTTTAGCTCCAACATGCAGCTCCGGAGCTTAGCTAAATACTTGGAAACTCTATGCCTTTGCTCTGTTGGATACAAGGAAACAATTGGGGTGGCTTAGAACATAGGTGATAAGGTGGAATGTGTGACACTGGGCCTCTTTTTTCATAAATGGCATTTATTAGTTTTGTGTTTTTGTATAAGTGATACAATGGATTGCACATTTAAACTGTACAATTTGACAAGTTTTAAAATATGCATATTCCAGGGAAACTATCAACACAAATGCATAAACACATCCCTTACTTCAAAATGTTTTTTCATATCATCCTGTCTCTCCCCACACTCCTTTCTCAATCCAGAAACCATTGATCTGCTTTTGACACTATACAGTAGTTGACATTTTCTAGTATTCTAAATATAGGGTTGGCCAAAAAAGTCTGTGTGGTTTTTTCCCCATAAAATAAAAGACACATTTTTCATTTTCACAAATAACTTTATTGATTTGGATATTTTTTACTATGTCAGCTATCTCCTGCATGGCATAGCTTTTATTGTTCTCAACTGTCTTGATATGATCGCTATCAACTTCAACTGGTCTACCCAACCATGGAGCATCGTCCAGTACAAAATGGCCAGCACAAAACTTCCTAAACCTCTTTGACATGCTTGATCAGTCACACCACCTGCTCCATACACTGCAGAAATCTTTTTTTGCATTTCAGTTGCATTTTTACCTTTCTTGAAATAATACAACATAATATGCCAAAAATGTTGCTTATCTTCTTCCACCTTCAATACTAAAATGGCTACACAGAAATTCACCAATGTTGATAACTTTTTTAAATGCATGCTAATATCACAGCTGTCAAAATACAATCTAACAAAATTATTTGAATGAAGTTAAAGACAACTAAGTGCTACTACGAGACATCTTATGGAAAACCAAGTGAATTGTCTGGCCAACCCAATAAATGGAATCATACAACATATACTCCTTTCATTTGGCTTCCTTCACTCACTATCCATATTGTGTGGCTCCATAGTTCTTTCATTTTAATTGATGAGTAGTTATTCATTGAATGGATATATAACAATTAGTTTATCCATTCACCTCTTGATGGGCATTTCAATTGTTTCTGGTTTTTAGCTATCACAAATAAAGCTGTTATGGATATTTATGGGTTAATTTTCTTTTCTCTTGGGTAAATACCTAGGAATGGAATGGCTGACTTGTACGATAGGTGTCTGTATAATTTTTTAAGAAACTACCAAAAATGTTTTTCCAAAGTGATTGCACCATTTTATATTTCTACATGCAGCAAATGAGAGTTTCAATTCCTCTACATTCTTACACTTTTTACCAGGTAAAATATAGTATCTCAGTGTGGTTTATTTTGAATTTCCCAGATAACTAACGTTATGAAGCAGCTCTTCATTGTTGGGAACCGCTCTGCCTGGTTTCAGGAGTTGTAACCGCCTAAGGCTGAGTGAGCGACCTCCAGACTGTGAGCCACTGAGGAAACAAAGTTTATCTCCCTGGCAAGAGCACTGCTTCTGCCATCTCTAGCCCCCAGTGCTTGGTTGGTTAGTCAGAGTCTATGGGTAAGACCCCTCAGAGGAGGGGCAACCCATGCCAGACACGATCACTTGTCAGAGGCCATCTAGGTAGGACCCAGTGGGAACTGCAGCAAAGTGAGGGCAAAGGACCCTCACCCCTCAGCTATTTTGACATAGCCCGAGTCCCCTTTCCATCTGGGAGAAGCTCTGGGAGAAGAGCTTCCTGGCTCTAATCCACTTAAGCCTGAATCTTGACAGGGAGGGGGTGCAGCCCTCTGCCGGCTAGAGCGGCTTCCGGGGTAATCGAGCATAAGAAACAATATGTAAAATACTGTAAAACCTGCTTTTGTTTAGAATGCTCTCAATTAAATGAGGGTCCAAGCAAGAAGTGAGTTTGTTCCTCAGAATTTTATGGCTCTTTAGCTATCTGACCCTGATTCAAAATAGGCCCTCAGAGTTCTTTGTTATCTTTTGTGTGACCCTTACTGCCTGACATTGATTGATGAGCTTTACCTGTATCCCTGTGTTTTACGAATCTAATAAAAGGCCATTGAGGAAGAGGCTCTGTGCCTTTCTCCCTTGAGAGACTAGCCACTTTCCTCCCCAAGCAAACCATGTCTTGGTAGCAGTATGTTCATCCGCGGTGGATTGGGGGTGGGAGCCCCTGCGGGCGGAGCCCCCACTACACTTCATGTACTTATTAGCCACCCTTACATACTCTTTGGTGACATTTCTGGTTAAATTATTTTCCTATTGCAGCAGGGATCTCAAGATCATCCTCAAGTTTGCTAATTCACTAGAAGTCACAAGAATAAAAGTAGGCTTTACTCATGGCTAACATTTGTTACAGAAAAAGTATAAAGAGCAAGAGAAACAGGAACAAAATATCCATTGGGTGGTTAGACACAATCTTCCATGTCCTTTCCCATCTGGAGTCACACAGGATATAATTTTCTTTCTAGCCACGAACTGTGGGGATATATGTGAACACCCTGTATATAGCCTGTTCAAGTCTCAGAGTCCAAAGTTTTTATGAAGGGTGGGACACCTAGGCATATTGTGCTAGGCTACCAGCTACAGCACCCAAACTCAGGATGCCAACAATAAAATCAGGTGCATATCAAGAGTCTTGATTTTTGTACAAAATAATTCTGGCAAGATAGAATAACATGGTCCATTGTTCGAGGTGTACACAATAAAATCCTCAATCTCGACTGTAAAGAACCATCCAAGTACAACATTTTCAGAGGCTGTCCAATGATTAGTAATGGCTCTAAGTTTTCTTAAAGGACTAAGCAGTAAGACCTACTGTGTTAACTATTTTCTCACAATCATTTCATTATCAAATTGCTTGTTTACATATCATTGAATTTTAGGAGTTCATTATTTATTCTGTATACAATCCTTTATCAAAGGTTTTGCAAAGGTGTTTTTTTCCCCTAGTCTTGGGTTTATCCTTTCACTTGCCTAACAGAATCTTTTGAATAGCAGAAAATTTTAATGTTGATGAAGTCCTATTTATTTATTTATTTATTTATTTATTTATTTATTTATTTAAAATTGTTGTTCTATTACAGTTGTCCCATTTTTCCTGTGTTACTCTCTTCTACCCTGCTCATACCCGGCTCCTGCAGTCAACCGCCACCCTCTTGTCCATGGCGTGGGTACTTCATACATGTTCTTTGACTACACCTTCCCCTCCTTTCCCCCCATCCTCCTCCCTCCTCCCTTTTGGTCACTGTCAGTCTGTTCCTTATATCCATGGCCCTGGTTCTATTTTGTTCATTTGTTTGTTTTGTTCATTAGATTCCTCCTACAGGTAACATCATACGGTATTTGTTTTTCACCACCTAGCTTATTTCACTTAGCATAATACACTGCAGTCCCATCCATGCTGTCATGAAAGGCAGGAGTTACTTCTTTCTTTCTGCTGCATAGCTTTCCATTGCATAAATGTACCACACTTTTTGATCCACTCATTTACTTATGGGCACTCATGCTATTTCCAGCACTTGGCTCTTGTACATAACGCTGCTATGAATATAAGGGTGCATAGGTTCTTTTGGATTGGTATTTCAGGATTCTTAGGGTATAATCCCAGCAGTGGAATTGCCAGATCAAAACCCAGCTCCATTTTTTTTTTTTGAGGAAATTCTATATTGTTTTCCACAGTGGATTTATCAGTCTGCATTCTCACCAGGAGTACATTAGGGTTACCTGTTCTCCACATCTTTGCCAGCACTCACTCTTTGTTGATTTGCTTATGATGGTCATTCTGTCTGGTGTGATGTGGTATCTCATTGTGGTTTTAATATGAGTCTCTCTGATGGCTAGCGATGTTGAGCATCCTTTCATATGTCTCTGGGCCCTCTGTATGTCCTCCTTGGAGAAGTGTCTGTTCAGTTCCTTTGCCCATTTTTTATTGGATTGTTTGCCTCCCTGGTTTGGAGTTGTATGAGTCCAAACCCAAGGGTTTGGAGATCAAACCCTTGTCCAAGGTATCATAGCAAATATGTTTTCCCATAAGGTTTGTTCCCATTTCATTTTGCTGATCTTTTCTTTAGCTATGTAGAAGCTTTTCAATTTGATATAGTCCTATTCATTTACTCCTTCCTTTATTTCCCTTGCCCTAGAACATATTGGTGGAAATGTTGTTGCCTGGGATATCTGAAATTGTACTGCCTATGTTTTCTTCTAGGATTTTTATGGTGTCATGGCTTATGTTTATATTATCCATTTTGAGTTTATTCTGGTGTGTGGTGCAAGTTTGTGATCTAGTTTCATTTTTGTCCATGTACTATTCCAGTTCTCCCAATATCATTTAGTGAAGAGGGTATTTTTACTCCATTGTATGCAACTATCCCCTTTATTGAATATTGATTAACTATAGAAACATGGGCTTATTTCTGGGCTCTCTATTCTGTTCCATTGATCTATGTGTCTGTTATCATGCCAGTACCAGACTGTCGATTACAGTGGCCTTGTAATATAGTTTGATATCAGATATCGTTATCCCTCCTACTTTGTTCTTCTTTCTCACGATCACTGAGGCTATTCAGGGTCACTTTTTGTCCCATTTAAAATTTTAAAATGTTTGTTTTATATCTGTGAAGTATGTTATTGGTATTTTAATAGTGATTGTGTTGAATCCATAGATTGCTTTTAGGAGTATGGGCATTTTAATGATGCTAATTTTTCTAATCCATGAACATGGTACATGCTTCCATTTATTTGTATCTTCCTTAATTTCTTTCTTCAGTGTTCTGTAGTTTTCCTAGTACATATATTTTACTTCCTTGGTTAGGTTTTTTCCCAGGTACATTATTTTTCTTGTTGCTATAGTAAATGGCATTTTTTCCCTTAGTTTCTGTATCTGATATTTTATTGTCAGTGTACAAAAATGCCTATGATTACTAAATATTGACTTTGTATTCTGCTATTTTGCCAAAATCACTTATTAGGTCAAGTAGTTTTTTGGTGGAGTCTATAGGGTTTTCTATGTACCCTATGATGTCATCTGGGAATAATGACAGTTCTGGTTCCTCCTTTCCAATTTGGATGCCTTTTGTTTCTTTTTCTCGTCTGACTGTTGTGGCTAGGACTTCTAATACTATGTTGAACAGAAGTGGTGGAAACAGACACCCTAGCCTTGTTCCTAATCTTAAGAGGAAAGCTTTTCAGTTTTGCCTGTTGAGAATGACGTTGGCTGTAGGTTTCTCATTATGGGCTTTATGATGTGCTGGCATTCTTCTTCCATTCCCACTTTGCTGAGAGTTTTTATCATAAATCGGTGCTGGACTCTATCAAATGCTTTTTCAGCATCTGCTGATATGATCATGTGATTTTTATCTTTCATTTGTTTATGTGGTGTATTGCATGTATTGATTTGTGAATATTATAACATCCTTGCATCCTTGGGATGAATCCCACTGGATCATGGTTTATGATCTTTTTAATCTATTGCTGGAGTCCATTTGCCAATGTCTTCTTGGGGATTTTAGCATCTATGTTCATCAGCAATATTGGCCTGTAGCTTTCTTTCCTTGCTGTGTCTTTGTCTGGTTTTGGAATTAGGATAATACTACCTTCATAAAAACAGTTTAGGGGTCTTCCTTGTTCTTGAATTTTTTGGAATAGTTTGAGAAGAATAGGGAGCTCTTCCTTAAATATTTGGTAAAATTCTACTCTGAAACTGTCCCGTCCAGGGCTTTTGTGTGCTGAGAGTTTTCTGATTACTGGTTCAATTTCATCAGCTGTTATCAGTCTGTTCAGGCTTTCTGCTTCTTCTTGATTCAGTTTTGGAAGATTATTTTTTCCTATAAATGTGTCCATTTCACCATGGTTTTGAATTTTTTTGGCATATAGTGGTTCATAGAAATTTCTCACAGTCCTTTGTATTTCTGTGGAATCAGTTGTAACTTCTCTTCTTTTCTTTCTGATTTTATTTATTTGGGTCCCTTTTCTTTTTTTTCTTGATGAGTCTGATTAAAGGCTTGTCGATATTGTTTATCTTTTCAAAGAACCAGCTTTTGGATTTATTGATCCCTTAAATTGTTCTGTTAGTCTCTGTGTCATTTAATTCTGTTCTGATCTTGGTTATTTTCTTCCTTGTATTCACTCTGGGCTTTGTTCATTGTTGTTCCTCGAGTTCTCATAGCTGTAGGGTTAGATTGTTTATTTGAAATGTTTCTATCTTTTTTAGGTAGGCCTGTATTGCTATGAACTTCCCTCTCAGGAATGCCTTTCCTATGTCCCATGGGTATTGTACTGTTGTGTGTTCATTTTCATTTGTTTCCAGAAACTTTTTTATTTCTTCCTTGATCTCATTATTAACCCATTCAATGTTTCATAGCATGCTTGTTCAGTCTCCATGAGTTTGATTGTTTTTAGTGTTTTCCATGAGGTTGGTTTCTAGTTTCAAGCCCTAGTGGTCAGAGAAAATGCTTGGTATGATTTCAATTTCCTTGAAATTGTAGACGCTTGTTCTGTGTCCTATCATGAGGTCTATCTTTGAATACATTTCATTTGCATTTGTAAAGAATGTAATTTGCTTCTTTGGGATGAAAGATTCTTATATATGTCAGTTAAGTCCATTTAATCTAATGTGTGATTCAGTTCTACCTCTCCTTGTTGGTATTTTGTTTGGAAGATCTATCCATTTTTGACAGTGGGAAGTTAAAATCCCCAACTGTAATTGTGTTGCTGCATATATCTTTCTTGAAGTCCTTCAAGAATTCCCTTATGTATTTGGGTGCTCCTATGTTGGTGAATACATGTTTATAATATTTATGTCTGCTTGATGGATTTTTCCCTTAAGTATTATGAAGTGTCCTTTTGTGTTTCTTTTTATGGCCTTTTTTTTTGAAGTCTATTTCATCTGATATTAGTGTTGATATCCTGTTTTTTTCTTTGTTTTGTTGGAATATTTGTTTCCAGTCCTTCACTTTCAGTCTATGTAGGACTTTTGTTCTGAAGTTGGTCTCTTGTAGGCAGCATATGGGCAGATCATGTTTTCTTATCCATTCAGCTACCCTATGTCTTTTGATTGGAACATTTTATCCATGTACATTTAAGGTTATTATTGATAGGTGTTTATTCATTGCCATTTTCACCCTTTGTACCTGTGTTCCTCTCTCTTTCACTCTTTTTCTTTTTTTCATGATTTTAAAAAGATATTACTTATGTATTTTTAGACAAAGGGGAAGCATGCGAGAAAGAGAGGGAGAGAAATCAATGTGTGGTTGCCTCTCACTAGCCCCCTACTGGGGACCTTGGCCACAATCCAGGCATGTGCCTGGATTCTAGGAAACACCAAGATTTAAGGCGAGAAAAACAATTGTAACAATCTGTGATAAATACCATAATAATGACATTTATGAGATAGATTCCCTAGTGATTCAAAATAAGATTGATCAACTGAGCACAGAGAAATTATCATAAAAGGTTTTACTTTGGTTTGGATACTGAAGGATGTGTAGAAGGGTACCCATGGGAGGAGGGGCAAGAGAGCAGACAAACTCACCTATTTTACAAGGAGAATAGAGACTTCAAATGAGAGTTTTCTCAAACATGCCCCACCATGATACACTTGTGTCTACAGTAGTGTTCCTCAAAGTGTGGTCAACAATTCAGTGGCACAAGGATCACATAAGGGCTTCATCAAAATTAATATTATTGTATTCTATATTAAATCTGGTGAATCAGAATCATTGGGGGGGTGCAGAGAAATCCTCATTTTAAACAAGTCTTTTTATTTCCAAGCAGATAGATTGAGAGCTAAATTTTGTACAGACTAAGACCTGATGAGGGGAACATTCAGTTAAAATGTAATGGATATCAAAGGCTTTGGGATTGATGGAGTCAAAGAATTGTGATCTGCAAGTTGCCAGTTTTAGAAGGAATGCCTAGTAGGGAAACTGGGAACAGGGAGGTTTCACAAGCACATAATTGACTCCATCTGTTTCCCTTCACTAAAAAGGAAAAAAATGAACCAGATAAGACTAAGAGTTCAGAGGAGTTTTCCTGACCTGGTCCCAAATTGACTAGGAAGTACATATAAGCACCTTGATAAAAAATAAATTGATTTGGTTGATTGAATATAGTTGTTAACACAATAACAATAACACACCTATGAACTCCTCTGATTTTATTTTATCTAGCATTTTATAATCTGCTCTTCCTAGTGAATGCATCTTACCTGAAGTCACCAAATGTTTAGCCTTTCACCTGTTCAATAATTCCAGGGATAAAAATTTCTATGTTTCCCATAATTTTTTCCTAAAATGAGAAAAATATCAAATTAAGTAATTGACTATTATTCAGTCAGAAAATGTTTCCATCTATGTCTTCATAAAAAGGATAACTATGTGTTTGGAAATACATTACTTGTAGTTCATTGCAAAATAGATTACACTTAAGAATTATTTTACCTGTGTCCTGATAGAATCCCAGGGATGTACTCTCAAACTAAATTTGATGACATGTGAATATTCTGCTATGGCTAGAAATATTCTTCTGAGAAATCAGCTAACATGGTTTGTTACTTTGTCAAAGCAACTCTCTATATGGCTAGACTTGGGTATTATCTTGCAGAAAATATGCCACCTAACTGCAAAAGATCGTAACATATTATTTTGTTTTGAGACTACTGTGAGTATTTCTATACATTCCTTGTAATTTTCCCAGAAAAATCATATTACAAAAACAATTGCCTCCTTAGAAAATACTCTCTCCTTTCATAAAATTAAGTCAATTCTGATTTCAAAATTAAACAAGAAGAATGATAAGATTTTGTAAGAGAAAGAACTGTTCTTTGTATATCCATTATTTCCACCTATCAGCCCTAGTTTTCTAAGATACATTTCCTGGCTCACATGTTGTGCCAGTAAGTTAGTAACACATGAAAATCACATGATAGCTCCTGGTTATACAGAAGTTAGAAGGTGTTTTAGAAAGTATGAGGTGTGGTGGTGAAATAAATTGTCACTTCTACTGTGATTCCACCCAGGAGTTGAGAGATTATGCTGTTAAACAAACAAACAAACAAGCAAACAATAAAACCTAGAGAGAAGAGAGCTAGAAAATAAGGAATTGTCAGTGGGTGTGCAAAACTGTGTAAAAGAAATACTAGAAAAAAGGAGTGAATACTGGGTCACTCTGAAGTTATATTTTTTTCTAGATTAGGAGAGGCTCTAATGGAGTGTATATAAATATTCCCACAGGAGCATGGGATTTCCTTCTTTTTTTCAATTCCATACTTACCAAAACAATTTTTTAGTTATTATATTATTTTACTGGCAGTTATGTCGGTTGCTAAGGCTGCCACAGACAGGTTGATTTAAATGGAAATTTACCATCTCACAATTCTGGAGAGTAGATGTCTGAAGTCAAAATAATGGGATTGGTTTCTTCTTAGGCTTCCCTTCTTGGTTTGCAGATGAAAGTCTTCTCTCCTTGTCTTCAAGTGGTCTTCCTTCTGTGTGTCTCTGTCGTAATTTCTTTTTTAAAAAGATTTTATTTATTTATTTTTAGAGAGAGGGGAATGGAAGGAGAAAGAGAGGGAGAAAACCATCAGTGTGTGGTTGCTTCTTACCTGCCCCTACTGGGGACCTGGCCTGCAACCCAGACATGTGCCCTGACTGGGAATCGAACCGGCAACCCTTTGGTTCGCAGGTTCGTGCTCAATCCACTGAGCTATACTAGCCAGAGCCTAATTTCTTTTTATAAGAGCAGGTATCATTGGATTAGGGCCTATACCAATGACTTCATTTTAACTTAATTACCACTTTAATGAACTTATCTTCAAATAGTCATAGTCTGAGATATTGTGGGTTAGGGTTTTGAAATATATATTTTGTGGGGATACAATTCAGAGCATAACAGTTATTATTTCAGGTTTCCACATACATTAATACAAAGAAAGATCCCTGTAAATATATATCATCTAATATAAATTTAAACATCAAATGTTTGCTAAAATCTAGTTGACTGTGAGTTATCTTTCTAAAAGTCTGATCTGGGGAATCAACATCCATTTTTGAATACCTACTCTGTTCTAGGCAGTGATATATGCACTAGAGCCTGAAAGACTAAGGAAACACATTTCTTATCCTTGAGGAGCTTGCAATCTGGAGGAAGGGAAACAATATAAACAAGCAAGTATAATAAAATGTGCTAACATTATTACAGAGGAAATGAAATGTTGAAGAAGCAAATTCAGCTAGACCCATGGTGACCCAACCAAGACAAAGGAGTATATTAAACCCTAGAATATTACCCAATTAATAATACATCTTAAAGGTTTAGAGCTTATTATTTTTGAATTATTTTATTCATCTATTTAGATTTTGGGGGGCTAAAATCCATTTCATGTAGGATTTTTTAAAAGCTTTATAGAATGCTGCTTATATTTACAGAAAAAATCCAGTAGAAATATGTAAATTTTGTCATAATATGATGGTTATGACCTTGCAGAGTGTGTTATACAAACTAAAAATCAGTCTGATAAGATACTATAAGCCATTATTGAACACAAGGCTAGATATAAAAACTCTGAAATCCAAGGACAGTTAAAAAAATCAAATTATACACAGGAACTAGAACAATCTGTAATGATATGTAATAACCAGGTTATCAAAATAGTGAGATAACCAGACTCATTATCAAGTACCGTATCACTTAGCAGATACCTATCTTATAAAAGTTATCCTGAAGTTATGATACACTTTCAGAAGCATTCAGAGCATTCTACATTTTTTTTCGTAATATGACCATTTTTCTGATAACCAAAGATAACTTGATCAGAAATCTCTATACATCACTGAATCATCATTATAGATCTCCTTTTCTCTTTAGTACTTCAAAGATTCTACTAGGAGTAAAAAAAAAGGAAGTTTTAGGTCAGCAAATGCCACCAAGAAAAAGTCAGAGACTCTCTGTGGAGTTGTGTACTTAAAATGGTACTCTAATGTAAGTCTAACAAACAAAAATAAATATGGCATGGCAAATGCTAACAACTTAAACAAAAAGTTGTCAAGGTTTAATAAATGCATTCCATTAAAAAAACAATTTTTACTTCCTATTGATTTTTCCCTTCCTGGGTTTTCTTGAAATAAAATACATGATATGTGATTTAGCTTTGAAATATGTAACATAAGAAAGTTGAACTGAATTACTTTTACGGTCATCATCAATGAAGAATCTAAGATTTTGTCCTAAGTACAAGTTAACAAGTTATTTAGCCACAGTTTCGTAGGTACTGGCACAAGACATAAGATTCCAGAGCCAGATACAAAAGATAGTTTATTAATATCAGCAGTAGCAGTTGCTAAAGTATTCGCATTTTTACCAGTTCCCTGAGCCCCAATTCTCACAGGGTCATGCAAAGAGGGCTAGAAAATATCTTCCCATGCAGTAGAGTACATTATAAAAGAGGAATTTGGAATGCATTATTTATAATGGGCAGTAATCTCTGGAGAGGAATACTATCTGTTTTCCATGGCTCTTCGTTATAAAAAGGTCTTTTTATAAATTGAGATACAATTCACATGCCATAACCTTTTCAAAGTACACAATTCAGCGGTTATGAGTATATTCACAAAGTTATGCAATCATCACTACTCTATAATTCCAGAGTATTTTCCATCATCTGAAAAATAAACTTCATTCCCATTAGCAGTCACTCTTCATCCTCCCTCCCCCAAAACCCCTGGGAATGACTAAACTACTTTTGTCTCTGTGGATTTGTCTATTCTAAGTATTTCATGTAAATAGAATCATATAATATGTGACTTTTTGTGACAAGTTTCTTTCACTTAGCATATTTTCAAGGTTCATCTATGTTGTACCATGAATGAGTTCTTCATTTATTGTGACTAAATAATATCCATTGCATAGGTATAACACATTTTGTTTATCCATTCGTAAGTTGATGGACAATTGGGTTATTTTAATGTTTTAACTACTAAGGATAATGGTGATGTGAATATTTATGTACAAGTTTTTGTGAGGACATACTCGTATATCTTCTATTCTCTTGGGGATATAACTAAGAGTGAAATTGGTCTCATATGGCAACTCCGTGTTTAACTTTTGAAGAAATGCCAAACTGTTTTTCAAAGCAAGTGCATCATTTTATACTCTCACCATCTTTGTATGAGAGTTCCAATTTCTCCACATCCTTGCCAACATTTGTTGTTTCCTGTTTTCTCAATTATAGCCATCATTGTGAGTGTGAGTGGTATCTCACTGTGGGTTTGATTTGCATTTCCCTAATGGCTGATGATGCTGAGCATCTTTTCATGTGCTCATTGGCCATTTTCATCTCTTCTTTTGAGAAATGTTTATTAAAATCCTTTGTCACCCTTTTTAAAATTAGATTGTCTTTTTATTGTTGAGTTGTAAGAGTTCTTTATATATTCTAGATACTAAACCCATATCAGTTATATGATTTGCAAATCTTTTCTGTGGGTTATCTTTTTCAATTTTTTTAGATTTTAAACTAAACACATGCTTTTCTTTCTTTCTTTCTTTCTTTCTTTCTTTCTTTCTTTCTTTCTTTCTTTCTTTCTTTCTTTCTTTCTTTCTTTCTTTCTTTCTTTGTTTTGAGTGACATTTGTTCACACAACCATGAAGGTTTCAAGTGTGCATGCAACTCTATAAAACATCTGCACACTGCATCATGTACCCACTGCCCAAAGCAAACTCTCCCTCTGTCCCCATTTATTCCCCCTTTGTACACCTCCAACTTCCCCCACCCCACTTTCCCTCTGCCTATCACTGTATTGTTGTCTTTGTCTATGTGATTGTATATATATTGTGATTTGTCTATGTGATTGTTTTTGCTTAATCCATTCACCTTTTATCCAGTCCCCCATCCCCAACATCCCTCCCCTCTGACAGCTGTCAGTCTGTTTCATGTGTCCACACCTCTGTTTCTATCTTGTTCATCAGATTATTTTGTTCATTAGATTCTGGATGTAAGTTAGATCCTATGGTATTTGATTTTCTCTGACTGGCTTATTTCACTTAGCATAATAATCTCCAGGTCCATCCATGCTGTCACAAACAGTACGATTTCTTCTCTTTTTTTTATGGCCGAGTAGTATTACTTTATGTAAATGTACCACAGCTTTTCTATCCACTCATCTACTGATGTATACTTGAGCTGTTTCCAGACTTGGTTATTATAAATTATATTGCAATGAATGTAGGGGTACATATATTCTTCCTAATTAGTGTTTCAGGTTTCTTTGGATATATTCCCAGGAGTGGGATCACTGAGTCAAAAGGCAGTTTCATTTATTTTTTTTTTTTGAGGAAACCGCACACTATTTTCCACAGTGGCTGTACCAGTCTGCATTCCCACCAACAGTGCAAAAGTGTTCTCCTTGATTAACATCCTTGCCAGCACTTGTTTGTTGATTTATTGATAATAGCCATTCTGACAAGTGTGAGGTGATATCTCATTTGTGTTTTTGACTTGCATTTCTCTGATGATTAGTAATATTGAGTATCTTTTCATATGTCCATTGGCCATCTCTATGTACTCTTTGAAGAAGTGCCTATTCAGGTCCTTTGCCCATTTTTTAAAAAGATTTTATTTAATTATTTATTTATTAGAGAGGGGAAGGGAGGAGAAAGAGAGGGAGAGAAACATCAATGTGTGGTTGCCTCTCACAAGCCCTCCCACTGGGGACTTGGCCTACAACCGAGGCATGTGCCCTGACTGGGAATCGGATCAGTGACCCCCTGATTATCAGGCTGGCACTAAACTACTGAGCCACACCAGCCAGAGCTGCCCATTTTTTCATTGGATTTTTTGTCTTCTTGGATTTGAGTTGTATAAGTGCTTTTTATACTTTGGAAATTGACCCTTTATCAGATGTATCATTGACAAACATGCTCTCCCACTCATTGAGTTCTCTTCTCATTTTGTTAATGGTTTCTTTTGCTATGCAAAAGCTTTTTAGTTTGATATAGTCCCATTTGTTTACGTTTCCTCTATTTCCCTTACTT
Organism: Carollia perspicillata; assembly: GCA_004027735.1. Lineage (NCBI taxonomy): Eukaryota > Metazoa > Chordata > Mammalia > Chiroptera > Phyllostomidae > Carollia > Carollia perspicillata. Next base: position 64,715 of record PVKM010000274.1, on the reverse strand, counting down.
CACTTTTTTGATGGTGTCCTCTGAAGAACAAAAGTGTTTAATTTTAATAAAATTCAATTTATATTTTTGGTTACTTTTCCTTTGGTGTTATACATAAGAAAGTGAAGTAAAAAAATATTTACAGCTATGTTTCTTCTAGGAATTCTAAAAATTTAGTGTTTTCATCTAGGTCTTTGATCCATTTTGAGTTAATTTTTATACATGATGTGAAGTAGGGAGCCAAGTTTATTCTTTTTCATGTGTATACCCAACTGATTCAGCACCACTTGTTGAAAATATTGAAAAACTACAGAATGTTTTCCTTGTCCAAAATTAATTGACCATAAGTGATTGGTATATTTCTGGTGTATTTATTATTATGAGAGTACCACAGAGTCTTGATTACTATAGCTTTGTACTAAATTTTGAAATCAGGAAGTTGACAAATCCAACACTCTAGTTACTTTTATTTAACATTATTATTAGCAGTTCTAGCTTGTGCTATCCAGCATGAAAAATAAATTAAATACATCCAGATTGTAAAGGATTCAGTAACACTGACTTTATTTGCAGATGACATGATTGCCTGTGTGGAAAAACCAATTGAATCTAAACTAAAAATTTATGAAAGAAAACATAAGAAAAAAATTTTGTGAACTTGAATTAGGCAAAGATTTCTTAGATATCATACCCAATGTACAGTCCATAAAATAAAAATCAGTAAATTGGACTTCATCAAAATTAAAAACTTTGCTTTTCAAAAGACACTGTTAAGAGACAGAAAGCAACCCTGGCTGGGTGGCTCAGTTAACTGGAGCATCTGTCATCTCTTATGCCAAAAGGTTTTGAGTTCAATTCCCAGCCAGGTCACGTACCTGGGTTTTGAGTTCAATCCCCAGTTGGAGTGTATATGGGAGGCAACTGAGTGATGTTTCTCTCTTGCATGTATGCTTCTCTCTATATATAAAAATGAATAAAAAAACATATCCCTGGGTGAGGATTAAAAAAAAAGAGAATGAGAAAACAAGTCACAGATTGGAAGAAAATATCTGTAAGGCATATATCTGATAAGGGACTTGTATTTAGAATAGAAGAAAGAAGAATCTCAGAAGTCAATAATGAGAAAACCATCACCCAAATAAAAATAAATATTTGAGAAGACACTGCATAAAACATATTTATTTACTTATTTATTTATTTTAATTGGATTTTATTTACTATGCTATTACATTTGTCCTGATTTTTCCCCTTTTGTACCCCTCCACCCAGCAGCCACCACTCCCTCAGGCAATCCCCCCACCATTGTTCATGTCCAAGGGTCATGTGTACAAGATCTTTCACTGCTCTATGTCCTATATTGTACTTTATACTCCCATGGCTATTCTGTAACTACCTGTTTGTACTTCTTAATCCCTTCACTCTTCACCCATTCTTCCCCTCCCTTCTGGTAACTAATTTCTTTTCTCTTGCTTTTAAGAGTCTCTCTTTATCTTTAACCTTTGGCCTTTTAATTATGATGTGTCTTGGTGTGGGCCTCTTTGTATCCATCACAATTGGAATTCTCTGCATTTCCTGGACTTTCATGCCTATTTCCTTCACCAAACTGGGGAAGGTTTCTTTCACTATTTTTATAGATAGATTTCCAATTTCTTGTTCTTTCTCTTCTCCTTCTGGCACCCGTATGAGGCGAATGTTGGACCTCTTAAAGTTGTCCCAGAGACTATTTATACTATCCTCATTCTTTTTTTAAAATTCTTTTTCCTTCTTGTTGTTCTCTGTGGTTATTGTTTGGTTCTTTTTGTTCCAAATCATTGATTTGATTCTCGGCTTCATTCATTCTACTGTTATTTCCCCATAAATTGTTTTTTATTTCAATTATTGTATCCTTTGTTTCTGACTGGATCTTTCCCTCCAAACAGATTTTTTTAAGTGTACAGCACACTATTATCTATAAGCATGATGTTGCACAGCAGATCTCTAGAACCTATTAATCTTTTTTAGTCAAAATGGTTTACTTACATTTGTTAAAATCAGAACTGAAATGGCATGTATAAAAGAATACAGTGGATCTTTCACTATAGTCAGGTATATCATTGTTTCCTATTGATCAGGACATGTGAGCAACGCAGAGCAGGTATATGAACTCAAAACTGTCTCAAATGGAAGTACTCTCCATTTTAACATACCTATTAATCTGGCATTACTGAAATTCTATACCTCTTGATTGGCAACTTCCCTTGTCCCTTTTCTCCCAGCCCCTGGCAGCCACCATTCTATTCTTATAGAAATTTGACTATTTTGGATACAAATTATATCAAATTATACAGTCAAACACATGCAGTTTATTATGCATCAATTATATCTCAGTATTCATGGAATTATACATACCATTAAGAATTATAATTGCAGTTAACATTTATTATTTACTATGTGCCAGGCACTGTAGTAAGCATTTTAATGTATTAATCTATCTCACTCTCAAAGCAACCTATGATGGAGGTATTATTCTTAACCCCATTTTATTAATGAGGAAACTAAGGCAAAGTTACTTGGTCAAGGCCACAGAGTCTCATAAAATGTGGAGTAAACCATATGTTTGCTTCCTCTCACAATAATAGCTGAACTGTATTAAGTGCTTTCTGAGGCAGACCCTGAGTTAATCATTTGACATGCACTATCTCATTTAATCCTCATATCGGCACTATGAAATAGGTAATATTTTGTAGATGAGAAATCAGGCACAGTGGAATTAATTAACATGTTCCAAGTTAGATAGAGATTTGAGGAGGAGCAGAGATTTGAACCTAAGATCTTGATCCATCAGGTAGCTTTCAGTGGAAAATAGGTTGAGAACTACTTCTCTGTTTAGAATTTGGGCCTGTTGTGTATGCTGATTTGCCTGATGCCGAACACAGACATTTATTGTGTGGATCCCTCACTGCCTTGGCCCACTTTCCTGATTAGATATTCAGACACTGACTACAGCTTGTATTGCAGTAGAACCTGCTAAGACTTCTTATCCGACTGACCACCTCTTTGCCCTTCTCCACCACTCCAAACCACACTGTACAGATGAGTTAGTTGCTCCAGATTTTTGACCTTAAATACTTGGGTCCTACCAGCCCTAGTTTCCTCTCCTTACAGACTTTGTGTTACTGATAACCACAAAGCCCCTTAGCAGAGTAGATTCAAGTTAAGGTAAAGGCTAGTTCACAAACTATCTTATTCAGATTTCAATATATCGCCTTTCTTATAGGTCCATGGATTTATGTCGGTATTAGAAATTCCATGCACACTCGAGGGCTGTGAATGTGGAATAAGCCATGCTCCCTGCTGAAAGCTCAAGGGCTTACAGGAACTGTCTTGTTTCCTTCAAGCATCCACTCAGATAATTTGGGAACATAAGTATATCCCCTCCCCTTAACCCTATCCTCCCTTGGAACTGCTTGTTCTTCTCTCTGGCAATATGGAATTGAGTGACAGGTGCCTCAGTGCTTCCATAAAACCATTGCAAGCAATCAATTCACCTCTTCTGTTAATCTGCCACTGCTGTGCTTTGCTCTGGCAGCTCCTGCTGGCTTGGATTTGATCCAGCTCTTATGCCACTTACCCTTGACTGTGTTCTCGCCTTGCATTAAACATTTGGTCTCACATTGTACTCCGTTTATTGTTACTTTCTAAACATGCAATTTAGCACTTTTAAAACATCTGAATAGAAGAGTTGTTCTTGGGAGGGCAGTCTCAGTGTTACAATTCAGTGTAGTACTTCTTTAGTATCTCCCTCCTTCATGTAGTTTGATATCTCTTGCTGGTACCTTGTTTTTCTCTTCCTTCCATCCTATGACCCTCTTGCTCAGGACTTGTTTTCTTCTATATCAGTGGTTTTCAAACTTTAGTGTGCATCATCATCTCCTTGGAGGGCTTGTTAAAACACAGATGGCTGGGACTTGCCACAGAGTTTCTGATGCAGCAGGCCTGGTTTAGTTCCTGAGAACTTTTAGTTCTAACAAGTTTCCAGGTGATGCTGAACTATATCGGGAACTATACTTTCAGAACCACTGTCATAACTCAACACTGTTCACATTGAACACCTGTCTATGTCTCTGGCTTGTCCTCTAGTGGGGCTAGACCCTTTCTTGTGAATTGCCTTGATGTGCAAAGCTGGCAGGTGTGGCTGAGAGTCCTCTGAGGCCCAGACCAGAGGCAAGTCTTTAAATTAGAGCCAATGACTGTGAGTTGCCCTAAAGGTAGAAATTTAATGTGCTCTCTAGAGGTAAGAACTGAGAATAAAAATGTTGGATTTATGTTCTAAAGCTCATGAAATATCCTTCTAAAGTATAGTTCACTGTCCAACTTAACCTAGTTCAGCTTTCTAGAAGTAATACTGAGAGAGGGAGAATAACTTAGAAAATGAAACACAATCTACTCCTGAATAACTGAAATAAATGTGGTCTCTCATATTCTTATTCCTCTATTCTCTCTCTCTCTCTCTCTCTCTCTCTCTCTCTCTCACACACACACACACACACACACACACACACACACGCTTAAAATGTTGTTCCCTTTACCTCAAATGCTCTTTCCTCTAATTTCAAACTTTTGGGATCCAACTTGTACTTAAAGGCCCAAGTTTTCCATGAAACCTTACCTACTCTCTTCCTCATATATTTATATAACATTCTTTTGAAGTTACGTATGTATTTGCCAGCTGCCTTGACAACATGGTAAGCCTCTTGACTGAGATCATGGTAGATTTTTAAATTTCATTGCTGAGTGACACGGAGGGTAGTGATACCATGATACTAGAATGTAGAATGGGAATCCAGGATAAAAAATTTTTGTTTATCCTCACCCTATGACATTTTCTTGTTGCTTTTTAGAGAGAAAAGGGGAGAGAGAGAGACATCATTCTGACAGAGAAACATTGACTGGTTGCTTCTTGTACATACTCCAACTGGGAAGCTAACCTGCAACCAAGGCATATGCCCTGACCAGGGATTGAACCAGCAACCTTTTGGTTTATGGGATGACCCACCAACCAACTGAGTCACACTGGCCAGGGCATGAAATATTTTTGATATTGGATGCTAAGAAAACAATTCAGACAGATAGGATGGGATACAGAAGAGTGCAGTATCCCACAAGCCATACATTAAGTTTAAAAGGATGGTAGCCAGCAGAAAAGTTAGAAAGTTTGAGGTCTTTGGTGTCCTTAAAGACAGAAATTAGGAAACTGATGAGAAGATTTCTTTTTGGAAACACTACACACTTAGAAGACTACACACACATTAAAATAAACCTAACGTTGCTCAGAACTCCACTTTTGTGTATGCTTTCAGAGATAGTTTATCAGCCAAAAACTATAATTCATAGTCACAGAGTACTCACTCTTGACATACACCTGTGACTGTCAGCTTATATGTTTCCCTCTTCCTCCTCCTCTTCCTTACTTAGCTTCATTTGTTATCCTCCCTCTCCTATAGTAGTTTGAACCTCTCACTTCCTGTTCCATGGGAGTCTCTGCTGGTGTTGGCCTGTGACCAGACAGACATAGGGTAAAGGGGCTACATGGGGGGAGGCTAGGTCCAAAGAGCCAAGTTGAAGCTAAGAGCCAGGAGGAGCAGTACTCAGAATGTATCAGAAAGCAGACTAACTGCCATAATTTTATTTGTATGCTGGAAGCATGCTCTGACTGCTACAGGTTTATAACATGCAAATTACAGTTAAGTAAAGTTTTAATCAGATATATGCTTATATATTAAAGAACATACACAAAGCACACAAATAGGTACACATGGAGATAATTCTTAATTCATCATGTTAATGTATACACATACAAATATGTTCCTGCATCCTCAGTGTCTGAACATAGTTACTATAGTTACTACTCAATATTTGTTAATGTATTATTAACTAAAATTATATATGTGAGCTCTAATATGCTAGTTATATTATAATCTAATTACTTTATAATCATACATCGTATTTAATCATAAAAAATAGTGTAAAAGGAAAAAAGCCATCTTCTAATAATATTGGGTTGGCCAAAATGTTCATTTAGTTTTTTTCTATAAGATGGCTCTAGTAGAGCTTTGTTGTCCTTAACTTCATTCAAAACAATTTTGTTAGATTGTATTGTGACAGCTGTCATACCAGCATGCATTAAAAAATCTTATCAAAATTATCCCTGGCTGGTGTACCGCAGTGGAATGAATCCTGGCCTGAGAACTAAAAGGTCACCAGTTTGATTGCCAGTCAGGGCACATTCCTGGGTTGCAGGCCAGGTGCCCAGTTGGAGGACACATGAGAGGCAACCTATTGATGTATCTCTCACACATTGATGGTTCTCTTTCTCTCTTTCTCCCTCCCTTCCCCTCTCTCTAAAGGTAAATAAATAAAATATTTAAAATAACTTATCAAAAATTGGTGAATTTTTGTTAGCCATTTTAATATTGAAGATGAAAAAAGATATGCAACATTTTTGCCATATTATGTTTTAATATTTGAAGAAAGATAAAAATGCAACTGAAACACACAAAAAAGGTTTGTGCAGTGTATGGACAAGGTGCTGTGACTGATCAAGTGTGTCAAAAGAGTTTTACAAAGTTTTGTACTGGAGATTTCTTGCTGGATGATGCTCCATGGTTTGGTAGACCAATTGAAATTGATACCGATCAAATTCAGACATTAATTGAGAACAGTCAATGTTATACCACATGGGAGTTATCCAACATACTCAAACTATCCACACCAGGTGTTGAAAATCATTTGCATTAGGCTTGGTTATGTTAATCGCTTTGATGTTTGGGTTCCACATAAGTTAAGCAAAAAATATCCTTTTGACCACATTTCCACATGCAATTCTCTACTTAAGTGTAAAGAAAATACTCTGTTATTTAAAAAAACAAATTGTGATGGGTGATGAAAAGTGGATACTTTACAATAATGTGGAATGGAAGAGATTATGGGACCAACAAAATGAACCACCACCAACCACACCAATGGCCAATCTTCATCCAAAGAAGGTGATGCTGTGTATATGGTGGGATTGGAAGAGAGTTGTCTATTATGAGATTCTTCTGGAAAACAAAACAATTAATTCCAACAGGTAAAGCACTCAATTAGACCAATTCAAAGCAGCACTTGACAAAAACGTCCAGAATTAGTCAACATAAAACACAGAATCTTCTATCATTATAATGTAAGACTATATGTTTCCTTGATGACCAGGCAAAAACTGTCACAGCTTGGCTGGGAAGTTCTGATTCATCCTCTTTATTGACCAGATATTATACCTTCAGATTTCCATTTATTTTGGTATTTATAAAATTCTTTTAATGGGAAAAATTTAAATATCCTGGAAGACTGCAAAAGTTACCTGGAACAGTTCTTTGTTCAAAAAGACAAAGGTTGTGGAGAAAAGAGAACCCTAGTACATTCTTGGTGGGAATGCAGAGTGGTGTAGCCACTGTGGAAAACAGTATGGAATTTTCTCAGAAAACTAAAAATGAAATTGCCTTTTGACCTGGCAATTCCACTGCTGGGATTACACCCTAAGAATCCTGAAACACCATTCCAAAAGAACCTATGCACCCCAATGTTCATAGCAGCACAATTTACAATAGCCAAGTGCTGGAAGCAGCCCAAGTGCCCATCAGTAAATGAGTGGATCATAAAACTATGGTACATTTACACAATGGAATTCTATGCAGCAGAAAGAAAGAAGGAGCTCCTATTCTTCATGACAGCATGGATGGAACTGGAGAGCATTATGCTAAGTGAAGTAAGCCTGTCAGTGAAAGACAAATATCAATGATCTCACATATAAGTGGAACCTAATCAAAAAAACCAATGAGTGAGGAAAATATAACCAGACACATCGAAACAAGGAAAAAACTAACAGTAACCAGAGGAGAGTGGGGAGGGAAATAACAGGGAAAAAGGGAAAGGGTCATCAAAGAATGTGTATAAAGGACCCATGGACAAAGCAAAAGGGGAAGTAAGATTGCAGGTGGGAGGTCGGGGTAGGGGAAAGTGGTGGGGGGAAAATGGAGACAACTGTATTTGAACATTAATAAAAAGATACAAAATTTTGGAAAAATAGAATTATAAAGTTGCCTGAAAGATGGCAGAAAGTGGTAGAACAAAATGGTGAATATATTGTTCAATAAATCTATCAGTAAAAATGAAAAAATATATGTTTTATTTTTACTTTAAAACTGAATGAATATATTGGCCAACCCAATAGCTATATAATTAGCATAGGGCCATATATGGGGCTGTGCCTACAGTGGAAAAGCTTTATTCTATAGATTTGCGATTAAACTCAGCCCTGTGTGTCTTTGAATTTGGTCACCAATGAAGCCAAGGTTTTGAGGCATTTTGATGATGTAAATCAACAGCATGGTGAGGGATTAAAGGATGAAAATCTTCATGCAAATCAGGGTTGCCTGATAGGGTTCAGAGGCAGGTCCACCTTTGTATAACATCAGGCTGTGAGATAAAGCTGCTACTACTGATGAGATGACAGCTCACCTGAGCCTTTATGTTTTGAAGGCACCAGGAAGCCCATGTTATGGAGCTATTTTAAAAAATAAATAAAATAAAAGCATTAGCAAATAGATGTCCTTGCATCTAGTTCTCAAGAAATCATCCAATGATGAAAAGTCTTTTCAAAATTTTCTGAAAAATTCATGTGCAAATCTCAAAGAAAGCCTTCAGAATAAATCTGACATCAATGTAGAGGTATATTTTAACTTCTAATAATGTTGGAATAGAAGACTTAAAAATAAGTAAGACAAAACCTATATATTCTCTGCTACTGTATTAGGTAAAATATAATTTAATGTTATTGGTTTATGAGTTGACTTGCTTAATTAGTATAAACTTCCAAGACTTGTTCTGGTGTATAATGTATACTTGGTTTAATATGGTAGATGTGGTCATTTTCATAAACTATGAGACACAATGCTTGGGTCAGGAAGAAATTCTTCTGTCATATTATTGTATAGGAAAATCAAACCCTAAAATCTCCTGCTTTTGCCAGGAGAGGAAGGACAAGATTGGTATTCACATGAGAATATCAATTATTGGAATTGTATGCAGGTATGTTTGTCACTGTGTTAGTAGGGCTTAAATAACTGATTTGTGTCCAAGAGACAAATAGGTAATAATGAACGAATAAAAATTGATGAGGGGTGGATGAAACTTGAAAATGTTATTCTCAGTGAAAGTAATCAGTCAAAACCACCATATATTGTATGATTCCATTTATGTGATGTCCAGAATAGACAAATCAACAGAGACAGAAAGTAGATTAGTGATTGCCTAGGGCTGAGGAAGGGGTGATGGCTGAGGAAGGGATTATTTTTGTTGTGAGGAAAATATTCTAAAATTGATTGCAGTGATGGTTGTACAACTCTGTGAATATACTAAAAACTGGTGAATTTTACCCTTTAAAAGGTGAATTGTATCATATGTGAATTACATCTCAATAAAGCCATTAGAATTTAGGTGGGAGAAAATATAAAACAAAAATAAACCTATTTCTAAGACTTGCCTAACTGTGGATGCCCACTTATGAAAACCTATTTTTATGATTTACAGATGTCAAGCATATGTTCCTTAGTTTTCATGTAATTAATTATATTTTGCAGAGGTCAGAAAATAAATACAAACCACAAAATAAAAGAGATAAGAGATTTTAATTGCATTATTGCTTCCACTTTTGAACTATATTCATCTTTGAGACCGTTTATACTGATTACAAAAAACCCTGAACTTCAAAAAATAAATAGCATCCCTATGAACACTGATGGGTGTTTCTTTGATTCACATACTTTAACAAGCAAATTAAAAGTTTTTCTCTCACTATTTGTTACTACACCTATGTCTTAGTAACATATAGATTGGACAATTACCATTCATAATCTGTTAAGTCACTCCTGAAAATCACTTTGGGGCTTTGGTTAATGTAGAACAGGGAAGACTGTTCTTTGTTAGAAGCATATTTTCCAGACAAAATCCAAAGGGTTGGTTTTCAGCATACTGTATAAAACTATAGGTGGCATGAATTTGGGAATTCTCGAAGTCTCTATCACTCTCAGCACTTTTGTCAACAGGAGAAATGAGCACTGTTGTCTCTTGGGCTAAGTTTTGTAGGGCCATGCTTTAGCTGCTTGGCATCCTGCTTCCCAAACCCTGCAATCATCACAATTGAACACAATAACCTTTACTTCCAGGTAAGTGACTATTATTTTTCCAGGTGTTTCCTCACTGTACACTTTTCCTCCACTGGGACCAATCCTGTTCCTAGTCAGAGAGGATTTGAATATTTCAGCAGCTCAGTGGCTTAGTTAGCATCATGTGGACCTATTGCTTCTGGTTCTATTCTGATCTCACAGACTAGTTGAAGTAACTGGGTGTCTTGAGTACCATTTTTATTTGCCTGTGTCTGCTTCACTTCATGGACTTAATGGGGCAGGCCCAATTCCTTTAAGCCTGGTGTCCTGCCTTGTTAAGTGAGGTCTTGCCAGAACATTTAAGGGATTGCTAATTGATTTCTTAATCTCAATCCCCATGTCTAGATTCCTGCTACATACTGTTTGCTTCGACCTCTGCATATTGTTCGCCACAAGCTGTCTGGATTCTATTCTATGCCTGCCTCTTGGGACATCCATTGCTGTACTTCAGAGTCTAGCTGTCTGCCTGCCCACTGCTTACTTAATCCCTTCTATTTCACTTTCCTGTCCAGACTTGTCTTGTTGGTGATTATAGAACCCTTCTTAGCATTCTAGTCTTGCCCTAATTAGTCCCTTTAACTCTGGATATCAGGCTCCTTGGTCTGGTTCTGCCTGCCAATTACAAGCACCTGTTGAGATAATATCTCCCAAGTTACCAGTAGATTTTTATTTCCCTGGGCCAATGTTTTTGTAATTAGTTTTCTTTTAGTAATTCTATTATCTCCCCTTTGTTTCCTGTATGTAATCTGTGGAGAGAAAGTTGTGTGTGTGTGTGTGTGTGTGTGTGTGTGTGTGTGTGTGTGTGTGTGTGTGTGTTTTAATGGTTTGGATTCATTTCTTTCTCTTCATTTCCAATCTCGTTCCACTCTAATTCCAATCCTCATGACCTTATCTGGTAGGACTCTATTTAGTTTTCGTTACAGTTCAGCAGCGGTGTCTCCAAGGGGCACCTCAGAGGTTGAGAAAGAAACCAAGTAGACATGAGCAGCGATATGGTCTCTGCTCTCATGCTAACTTCAAACAGGTGAGCTTGATTGGTATTTTTTGTATATATTGGAGTTCTGTGAAGTGTTTGCTTTAGAAAGAAATAACCCGTACTAAAGAAGGAGTAAATTTGAAAATTAGTGTCCGAGTTATTCTGTATAGACCTGTTATTCTGCTAAACCAGCTCCTTCAAATAACTTCTTTATTTTATAACATTCCTACTAAATATCCTTATGTTACTACTACTACATCTTACATCCACATCTGTTTACATAATGGGGAAACACTATGAGGATAACTGTTTCCTGCTATTATTCAACATCTATGTTCTCACCATTCTAGTCAAACCCCACTGGCCCCTCCACATTATTCCTCAGTATTGTTTCCAGGCCATTCCATATGTGGGCTTCTCCTCACTTCCTTTCTTTGCTTTGCCTATTCAAGTCTGATTTCTGCTTCATAGCTTGGCACTTCAAGTTTTACCTCCTCCTTGAAAACTTGATTTGTTCTAAGCCCACTTAATTTTACCCCTTTACCATCTTATGTTGAATTTAGAGTCAGTACCCCTGAGTTAGGCAGCTAATTTCCTCTTACCGTTCCCCAAATTTTTTTTCTTAGCTAGATTTTTTTACCTGTTGATGGCAGAGATTTTATATTTTATAGTCTATCCCACTACAAGTGTTTATGTACCACAAACAGCACATTAGCAATTGGTAAATATAAGAATGGTGTCAAAATAAGGTGGAAGTGCAGCTGGTTGGTTTATGGATGAATTTTCTCAACATTTTTAGTTTTACAGTGATCAGGAGTGAGCTTTCTCACAATTAAGGAGAAGTACTAGCACTATATGAAGACTTTAAGGAAAAGAGAAGAATTCTCCATAAAGTCTCTGCCTCTTTAGTGTGATTGGTTTAGTGGCTTCAAAAACTTCAAATTTTCCACATTACATTATCATAAAGCTATGAGTATTGATAATGAAGCTGTCAAGACTTCTCACTACATGTTTTTAAAAAGTTGGGTCTTCAGTTAGATTGTTAATTGTGGAGAGCAGGGCCAATAAAATAGTATGGGTCTAGTCAAGATAGGATAAAGTGTACAATAAAAAATGGAGTTACTCGTATCAATCAAGATGGCTACCAGTCAGCCATGTCACTTTGGTTCAAGAAGGAAACTACTGAAATCATGTTAGACATATCTCGCAAGGAGATACACCTAAGATAGACATGTACATGTGGTAAAAAGAGCAGTGTCTGCAAAGCAGGACCACCTATAGATAGGCTCCTGGGGAAACTCCCCATTTACCATCAAGGGTGCCAAGGCACTTAAAAAGAGACCCTTAAGGGTGGAGTATATCAAGGGTATAACTGAGGCAGGATCCAGACCATTGCTGACATAGCTGAGCTCTACATACCAAGATGATGCTCCTCCATGCCACACTGATATCCCTTGGCATTGGCAGCTGGAGGCACCGTCCCGTTGGACTTATGACTTTGTCTGCTCCGCTGCCCACATGGCTCTAGAGATTCATCCTTGCAAGACACTGATGGCTCCCTTGCCCATTGTACTGTCTCCCAGACCTGCAGACTGAGACTTTGGAACTCGAGTTTGTTACTCTCCATCGATTGCTGCGTGTGTGTTATATTTCTCTTAGAGTGTTAGAGTGTGAGTAGGATATTAATCTATGTTGATGTCCTACTTTAAGTGAAACTGCATTCAACAAAAACTGAGTGAAGAGCATAGCTACATTGCGTGACTCTTGTCTATTCCTTGCTGCTTGGTTGCTCAGTAGGCAGCTAGCTGAGTAGTTGCTCAGTGGACTTATAGGAAAGACTATATTGTGAAACATATGCTCATGACATTTGATGAAAATGACATCTATTAAAAGGGACTGCCCTTGAGGACCCACTTTGGGAAAGAAGAAGCATGAGGACTACCAAGCATCGATGACTGTGACGCTGGTTCAAAAAGCCAGCAGATATTTAATCTCGTGACTGTTTTCATCAGGATATACTGTTTTCATTAGTGCTCTGATTACGAAGTTGCATTTGATTTCAGTGATCTTCCCCAACCATATTTCCCTCAAGAGTTCTGTTATTTTTAGGTGTGCAATTTTGGAGAACAAGAAATTTTTCAGTAAGACATATATGACAGTGTAGCAGAATGTCTGGTACTTTGTTATCTGCTGGACATATGGTTTGGTGTTGGCCATAAGTGCATGCTTAATAAATACTTGTTTATTCTTAGGCAACCTTTAATTCATAAATATTTTTCCATGACCCTGTCTGCTGGGATATCCACTGCTGCACTTCAGAGTCTAGCTGTCTGCCTGCCTATTGCCTACTCAACCCCTTCTGTTTCACCTTCCTGTCCATATTTGTCTTGGTGACTACACATACCTACTTAGCTTTCTAGTCCTGCCTAATCATATTTATCTAATCCACATTTCCTTTAATTTCTCTATTAATGACACAGACTGTTTACATAAGAACATGCAACAGAAGGGAGACACCGAAAGTCAGAGGAAAACTATAAGGATCACCAGAAACCTCTGGGGTAATGAATGGATGGGTCTAAGGACAATGTCAAGAAGACTAGAGCCTAGCAGCCTTTTATCTTTCTTTTCTCCCAGGGCTAGCTTTTTAGCATTGATGCTAAAACTGTATGCTAAACTCATGAGACACCAGAGGGAAAAACCAAAAGGTCAGTGCCTCTAACGTACATGTTTGATATGCAAACTGATGGTGGTAACATCCTCCTTTCTTCAACATCCGAGAAAAGTTGTCTATCTATCCACTGGCTTACTTGTGTGTTCCAGAAAGGTAAAAATACAGAAATGCAGGTGCAGTCAGATCAACCCAGGGACTGCACTTGGTGAGATGCCTGGTACATAATCAGTGGACAAAGTGTCCTTGAGGGAGAGCAGTGGCTCTTTTTGTATGTTAACTTTCAAGAGAGGCCAGTGACCCTGATGCCTGAAGGAAGGGTATTTGTAATTACTGTTTATATTACCTGGAACAAAATGCTGAAAAACAAACATCAAGAATTAACATGGGTCTGAGATAACCACAATAAAGTCAAATGTAAGTCATATCAGGAACAGAATTTTTCACTCTTTGCAGTAAAGCTTGTGCGTCTTTTACATGTACCTCTAACTTGATTTTAAATGTAGCCTCACCTGGCCTGAGGATAGTGAAACCCAATCTTACCTTCAAAATAATGTCAATCCATTTTTAAATCTATTTACACCCTCCAAACAGAAGCATTTGTACTATCAATACAATGCCTTCCCTCCTTTTAAAATCACACCAATGAGACCTAAAGTAGGGACTTCATGATCTGGAAGCTTCTTCTGTTCTGCTTCTTCTCTTGCTAACAGCAGCTCCCATCTCATGTCCCCAGTTTCTTAACCATAAGGTCTCTGTGTAATTATTTCTTTTACCCAGAATGTTCTCCATTCACCTTCTTTGCTCCGTATTTGCTCAATACATTTTTGCTGAATCCTTCCTAACACCCAGAAAGTTCCATAAGAGCAAACTACATCTGTCTTGTTCACCAATGTGAACAAGACCTAGCACAGTACCTAACACTCAGGCTGTCAAGAAATACTTACTGACTTTAAACCTTTAAGACTCAGTTCTTTGAGAAGGTGTTCTGGAGCCTCTGACATCCCGGTGTGTACCTCCCTCCTGGGCTCATGGGCTTCCTGTTTATATACGGTGTATTGAAGTATGAAGTATGTGAGATTCTAAAATGGCAGAAGTGAGGTCGCTTCATGTTACTAACCCACCACATTCACTAAATCACCTGGTATACACTAAGGAGCTTAATAAAAGTCTATTGAGTAGATAACTGAGGAAAATTTGACCTTGGAAAACCCTCAGCATTGGCCTACACACCTACATCTCTCAAACGGGGATTATGTGAAAGCATTGGACAAACAGGTCACATCTTTCTGCAATAACCACTTTTCATGCAACTTTTCAGGAAGAGTGACAATTAAGTAATTTAAATCATGTGTGTGCACGTACCCACGTGTAGTAAGTTGAATTCAAAATATACATCAGAATTTAAGTCAAAGAAAAACTTGAACAAAACAAATTTACCTTAGGGTTTCTTTTCTACCCTCTCTGGAAGCATATATGCCCTCTTTTCTGCTGTCTCTGGGTAGTTTACCTCCTGCATGATTACAAAGACAGTTAATGATGCAGCCGGTATTCAAACTGTTTGGGTATCTTTTCAACACCATCCAAGTTAATTGCTTCACCATGCCTGCAGCATGGTCAAACTTATCCCCTAACACACTTAGTAAATATGTTTGCAGACAAATTAGAATCAACAAAGCTGAATTTAGGTTGGAGGGGAGAAGGGCAAAAGGAGTCATAGCCTGAAGATATTGGGTTGGTCAAAAAGCACATTGCTTTTTCCCCCCATAAAATAGAAAACACATTTTTCATTTTCACAAATAACTTTGTTGATTTGGATATTTTGACTATGTTGGCTATCTCCCACTATTGGCTTCTAGTGGGCAGAGACCAGGGGTGCTGTGAAACTTCTTGCAATGCATAAGATGGCCCCACAGCAAAGCACTATTTGCCTAAAATGTCAATAGTACCAAGAATCTTGGAAAACCACTTCTGATAATGTTTGATCAGTCACAGCACCGCACAAGTTTTTTTTTTTGAGTTTCATTTGTGTTTTTACCTTTCTTGAAATAATAAAGCATAACATGCTGAAAATATGTATTTTCTTCCATCTTCAATATTAATATGGCTGCACAAAAATTCACCAGTTTTGATAAGCCTTTTTAAAAAATACACACTGATAGCTGTCACAATATGATCTAACAACATAGTTTCAAATGAAGTTAAAGACAACTAAGCACTACTAGAGCCATCATAGGGACAAATGTAATGGACTTGTTTGCCATCCCAATATCTGAGTAACAGGCATATGGATCTGCTTAGAGATTTGGTAATTTGAACTTACATTTCATGTACCTTCCCTAGCATATGTGCTCTTATTCTGATGGTAGTTCATTCACACCTTGCCTTGTTCCTTGAAACATTATTTTTAAAGGGCTCTGTTTAAAAAGGATGGAAGAAATATTGCGTGGGCCTCTTCCTGACAACTCAAGGTTTGAAGACTCACAATACCTGCTTTGCCCTGCTGCTGCTACACAAAAACACCTGGCATTGTCTACTGATTTACGTTTTAAATGAAGTTTTGACACAGGTGATCTTTTTCACTCTCCACAACAACCAACCCTAAAGCAGACAACTGTACTTGAACAGCAATTTAAAAAAAAGTTCGGAAAACTGAGAATAGCACTCAATATAATTTCTAACTCTCTACAGGTGCTGTGGTTAAAAAACCTTATAATCCCTCTTCAGGGATTAAGTGGTGGGTGCCTGCTGCTTCTACTACCTAACAGCATAGGAATAAAGGAAGACGATTTCTATGGTCGCCATTCAATCATTGCAATAGAAAGCACCCACGCTTTCCACTTTGACCCATAAAATCTGTCTAGGCAATTAATCAGTGCTCCCTGAGGTGGTTTTCCTACGGGATGCCAGTTGCTTTGCCAATCAACCCCTCCCACACAGCGTAGCAGCACCACACCCCAAGCCAGGCCTCTGCCGGAGAAGGTGCTCTGGCCTACTAGTGAAAAGGGATACTCTCAGATAGACCCTCCAGTGAAACTTACACGTGAATCCTCCCGGGCCTCAGTTTCCCCATCTCTAAAATGGGCTACACCTCCTCTCTCTGGACTAGTTCCCTCCCATTTCATGAAAGGCCCCTCGGAAGTGAAATCAGTGCTTAACCACAGCTTAAACTCCGCTGGCTGGGCTTTGGTCGCAGGGCCGGGCATGCTCAGTAGCTGAGGCCGGCTCCTCACAGAGTAGGAAGCAGTGCTACACGCCGGGCGGCTGACTGCGGGCACTTTGATGAATCACGTGTGTTGAGGCCCTCTTAAAGAGATAGACACCCACTTTCTCCACCCTAAACGCCGCCCTGAGGGCGGCGGCAGTAGTGGTAATTGCAGCTGCTCAGGGGCAGGGCTTGCCCTAGCGCCGAGTAGTGGCAACGGCGTGTGGCGTCTGGGGTGCCTGGAAGCCTGGTCCCAGCGGCCTGAAACCGGCAGCTCCCCAGGCAGACACACTCTCCCAGGAAGTAGTCTTCCCGAGTCAGCGCAAGGCAGCGAGGCTGCCTAGAGGGGCTTCTTTAGTGGAGGAGAGGTGGGGTTACAGGGCACAGGTGACAGGGCCGGAGAAAGATGGAGCAGCCCGGCGCGGCAGCGTCGGGAGCGGGAGGCAGCAGCGAGGAACCCGGTGGGGGCCGGAGTACCAAGCGGAGCACGGGGAACCGGGCCGCTAACGAAGAGGAAACGAAAAACAAACCCAAATTGGTGAGTGCTCCCGCAACCCCCGCCGGCCTTGGGGATAGCGAGAGCCCCGGGATCCTCCTGCCATTGAACGCGGGGGCACCCGGGGCCCCCTCCCAAGAGTGACCGCGACCTCGCTGTGCAACCCGGAGAGCCGCTAAAGGAGCGGCCACGCTGAGGCGCGGAGACGGCGTGGGGGCGGAAGAGCACCCCCTTCTCTGCTTAATCCCTTTCTTACTCTTGTCAGCGCTTTGAAGGCAGTGCGGGAAGGAGAAAGGCCCCACCCCAACTTGGGGAGACCCCGAGTACTGGGCAGGGTCTGTTGTTTGTCTAACTTGTGGGCGCGAAGCTTCTTTGCGCGATTCCATTCCCCTCCCACCCCTGTCAGATGCTGGCTTTTGGTTGTTTAACGCTTTTAGGGTCCGGGCACGGGAAGCACTCTTCCTTGCATCCAAATACTTGGGAGCCCACCCATAGACTTACAAAAAAAAATCCTGTGAACAACAACAACAACAACAACAAAAACACACGCACAGAACGTAGGCCCCCATTCTTTTTACTTTACCAGAAAATCCAAGGAAGAGGCGCCTACGTGCCTTCCCCCCCCCCCCCCCCCGCCTCTCCATGTGCTCTCCCCCAAAACATTTCTTTGTAAGAGTGGGGGGAGCATGGGAGTTGGAGGCTGGGTGAGATACCACCAACTGCCCTGTGCGAATAGACAGAGGAAGACAGCACTTCTACTTAGTTGGTTAAGAACTCTCAAAAGCACTAGGCTGACTCCACAAGTCTCACCGTCCTGAGAGTGTGTGAACCAGTGGTAGCAGTTCATTTCCTGCCACTGACTTCATGTGCAGAGGAATGAAATCTATGGGGCCCACTCTTAGATTGGGAAATACTGGAGTTTCCTCTACTCATCAGTTAAAAGGGTTCCTCTTTTTTGCAGAACTTTTTAATTTCGGGCGGCATGCGGGGAAACGGTTTGCCTGCACGAATTGAGCAAATACTCCTATATGAACGTTGTTAGCCTAGCTCTGAAGCACAAGTCAGATGTTGCCCATCTAGTTTTCAGTTTTAACCAGCAACTTGTTCATAATTAGAAAGGACAAAGTGACTTAACTAGAGCCAGTTCCTATGGCAATTTGGTATGTACCTGTTTTACTTCCTCGTCACCTACTATTTGCCTTTCACATTGGGAAACAGTGGTCAACGCATTATAGTATCGGGACATATACAATCTTCCATTATGTGGGAAAGGATCTGGTTGGGTAGAATAAAATGACAAGTTTAAAGTCTCATCAATTCCACCCTAACTTGAGGCAAAATGAGAATTTACTTACTTGATGTGTCCTATTACCCCAGTAATTACAAGGGAAGAAACTGAGTCACAAGGTCTTCGTGAATTGTCTAAGCTGGGTTTAATGGGTGCCCCCACCATAATGAAAGTGAGAGAAGTTTTGTGAGTGTATCACCCAAGTTTAATGTATTTAGGAATTCTGATGTTGTGATTTTGAAATTTATCAGTTTGTGGTAAAACAGTGGTCATATCACCTTCTATTTTTGACCCAGCACAAAACTCTGGTTTAAACACTGACTAAAAGTTTAAGCAAACATAAAAGTGAATTGAGAGTTTCTACAAATAGTTTGGTACAACCAGCAAGAATCTTTCACTTTTAGGAAATATGTCAGAGAAAACGCTTATCTTTGCCTGTTAGTAAATAACACCTTGATTATATTCTTCTTTTTCCTTTCGCCATTTGTTCTGTTTCATCTTTTATGTTCTACTTGTTTTGACAAGGTAACTAGATAGTTATGAGGTGGTATCACTTTCAGTCAGCTCCTAGCTGACACTGTTTTGGTGTTGAATATAGCTTGATGTAGTAGAACAAGTATTTGAATCCAAGAGTTTAATATCAGTGGAAACTTCTCTCTTTTTTTTTCTCAAATATAACTTTTGAGCCTTACATGATTTTACAAGCAGTGGTATCAGAGTTAATAAACAAACACAAATTTAGGAGGATGTTGCAGCACTTTTTAAAGCAACCAAGTTGACCAAACAAGACTTGGTAAACTACTGCATGTTATAAATTCCTTTCTCCTTATTTTCAGTTGTCTTATTGAACTACTCAACCATTTCTTCTAAGGCACAGGTGGCAAACACAAGGCCCATGGGCCGAATCTGGCCCTCCCCCTTATTTTATTCAGCCCAGCACCTTGTTTCTACCCAGCGGCAGCGCCAAGCTCCTTGCCCCTAGTTAAGGACTAGTTACATTTATACAGTCCTAAAATTACATTCGGTTCTGTGAAGTCTACCATGAGGCTGATGTGGTCCCCAATTAAAATGAATTTGACACCCCTGTTCTAAGGCCTTTTAGAGGACAGTTCACCTGGGAGTCTTAAAATATTGCTAGTAAGATAAAGCTTTACCTAGACTAAGTTGTATACTTTGGGTATTATGCTACAATCAGTGTAATAGTCCTTAATTGTGTGTGTGTGTGTGCGTGTGTGTGTGTGCATGCACATGTGGGATTATAAAAGCCATATGGTAATAGAAATTATTTGTGTAGGTGATTGCGGGGGATAGTAGTTCTTTAATTCTTGAAATTATATGACAAATTTTTAATGTATGTAGGTACCTGCATGTTCCTGGGCCTCATAGCTTTCTCAAAGGCATGTGTCACCTATAGAAGAACGAGAACTATTGGGTTACGAAAGAGAGAGGGAGAGTACAGGAAAGGCCAGTTGATTCCACTTAAAAGTTACTAGGGAGAGGTCAGTGATGGAGGGAGTATCAAAATAGCACAGACCACAGGAGTGAATGATATTGAAGATAATTCACCTGGGGGTAAAAAGTTAATTACACAATGGCAGTATAGTATTAGCCAAGGTGAAAGTTTCCACTATGCAGAAAAAATGAAGTTAATAGCTATCGTTGTATAGTGGATTCATAAGACTTTGTGATTCAGTTGTTTTCATTTAGTTACTCATTGTTCTGGAAAACTGGAGGATGAAGGCATGGTTTCTTTTTCTGTAGACAAGTTTCCTTTCATTTATGTCCCTAGCTTCTGATGGCTATTAGTGAGAATTTTTTTTCCAGAGAGACATTTCAGGACTTTAATGACGTCTGTTTAAGATTAATTCAGTCAAACTGTAACAAAATTTACTTCAATCATCTTGATCCATGCCTCCTCATAATGACCTTTTTATTTTGATTCTCTTTAACAAACGCAACCTTGTTTGTGACTCCTCATCACATTGCCCAGATTGTAGCATCTCATCAAACAGCATGATTCTTAGATTAATTTGTAATTTGATGTCAACCATGGAATGTATTTTCTTAAGTCAAGTAGTACAGAGAGCTCTAGCAGTGTTATGATGGAATCTCTCATGTTTAAGGCAGTGACTTAACCATTAAGAGAGGATAGTGTTAAGGTAGGATGAACACCTTTCACACACACACACACAGAGTGGTGCAGAATGGGTGTAGAATGGCTTAACATTCTCTGGTGTTTTTGTCTTTTGACTTTGTGTTTCTATATAATTCCTGAAGTCTTTAATTAGTAACTTGAAGTAACAGAAGTTAAGTTATCTTTGTGGTACCTATATAATTCCTGACAATTTGGGGTTTTTTATTTGATAAATCATGTAATTGATTAAACACTGAGTTTTATGATTTTATTTATGTAACATTTAATGAGCATCTCCTTTGTGCTCTAGACATTATTCTGAGGGTTGGTGATATTGGGTTGGCCAAAAAGTCCATTATGTTTTTTCCCAATGACGGCTCTGATAGTGCTTAGTTGTCTTTAACTTCATTAGAAACTATTTTGTTAGATTGTGTTGTGACAGCTGTCATATCAATGTGTGTTTAAAAAAGCTTATCAAAATTGGTGAATTTTTGTGTAGCCATTTTAATATTGAAGATGGAAGAAGATACACATTTTCAGCATATTATGCTTTATTATTTCAAGAAAGGTAAAAACACAACTGAAACACACATACAAAAAAAGATTTGTGCAGTGTATGGAGAAGGTGCTGTGGCTGATAAGACATTTCAAAAGTGGTTTTCCAAGTCTCTTGGTACTATTGACATTTTGGCCAGACAATTCTTTTCTTATGCATTGCGAGATGTTTAGCAGAACCCCTGGCCTCCACCCACTACTAGAAGCCAATAGCGGGAGATAGCCGACATAGTCAAAATATCCAAATCAATAAGGTTATTGGTGAAAGTAAAAAATGTATCTTCTGGTTTACCGAAAAAACCATACTGGGCTTTTGGCTAATTCAGTACCATAATATGGTTGGTTATATGGTTATTGATTCCTTATTCTCTCCCCAATTCCATTGGTCTGTTTGGAGGATTATACATTCTTTTCTTTTACTAATAATTCTTTCCATTGAATGAATATAAGATAGGAGTTTAACATTTTTGTCCCTGTATTTTTTAAAAAAAGATCCATGCTACCCTTTTCTTTGAATTTGAAGCATTTAACATTTTTGTGAAAAAAAAAACTTTCATTAGATATTTATGACATTTGTCTTGTCAGGCAGCATGCTGCTGTTGTACAAATAAGGAAACAGAGTCACTGATGTGTTAAGAGGTCTCTTCTAGAGATAAGTTTAAAAGCTAGCACTTTTATTGTCAAAGTTAGCTGTAACGCTGTGTCATTATGCTTTAGGGATTCTGAAAGTGAAAAATTATTCAGTCCTTTTTTTGGTACGTTTTTGGAACAATTGCATTTGTCATCCACCTAGCTTTCACTCTAAGTATCAAGAGCTCTGGCAGTAGCAACATGTCATTGACATGAAATCATATTCTTTTCCCACCTGATCTCTAGGGACACTGTAAATAATAGGATGCTCTGAAAATAGTACATAGATAATATATGCCAATTTACATGAATCAGCACATTTGCTGAAATATTACTGGATATCACTAGCACCATAGTGATTGTTATTGAAGACCCAACATTCTCGTATTCCTGTATTCAGTTTGCCATGCAGAAGAGACCAGTTCCTTCTGTTAGATTTTGGCTGTTTTAATACTTTATTTTGTCTCAAGCCTGAATAAACTAAGATGATGGCCAGGTGACTTGAAATATGATTTATATACCTGCTGTCCAAGTGAGCATCTTGTAGAAGACACCCATGTGGAAGACTGTTCAAAAATGATGCAATGCCACCCTGGCCGAGTGGCTCAGTTGATTAGAACATGGACCTGATAATGCCAAGATTGTGGATTTGATCCCTGGTCAAGGCACATGTAAGAATCAACCAATGAATGCATAAATAGGTGGAGTAGCATGTCAATGTTTCTCTCAAATCAATAAATATAAACTTTAAAAAATTAAAAATGATGCATACAAATGAAGGTTTGGATATTTTCACAGAGCTCTTTATTGTTAATTTAAGTAATAGAAAGAAATTGACTTATACTAATTTAAAACTTACTTACTTGATCAGGCCGCATCTGTTTCAGTCTAAATGATTTACTCTGGCTCTAGCTTGAATAGACTCTCAACTGAATCCTAATGCTTGCTTTTGTAAGGTAGCCTGGGGAAAAGGATATTCGTGCCTTTCTCATGAAAGACTGTAGAAAACAAGATTTTTACTAATCACCATTTACATAGGCTTTGGCTTAATGAAGGTATTCCTGTATTGCTTTAGGGAGGGGACGCTACTTGCTACCAAATGCAGACTAGCACATTGGCTGCCAGATACTCTTTCTTTCAGAGCTCTAACATTTGTGGTGCCTACTTCAAGTGAGAAGCTTCTAGGTGGCTATTTTTAGGTAGCCTAGGTAGGAATCCAAGACTTCATTCGGAAAGAATCGTTCCATGAAGACTATTGAGTCAATCACGTGGCAATTCTGGTACTCACCCAAGAGAGAAAAGACATGGGCACAAGAGAATGAATAATTTTTCTTGTTCTGTGATAGATATACATGCTCTGGTTAAGATCTCTAAATTACGAGGAATTTTTATCTGCTCTTAATTATTTGTTCTCTCTCACCCACCTAAAAGTAAAGGAGGTAAAATGAAGTTTCCACTTTCTTTGTGATAAGGGCTAATTAAGACTTTTTATTTTTAATAAAACATGAAAATTTCAAACATACTGTAAAGTCAAGAGGAGAGTAATTAATATCCAGTGCCTACATACAGTGGGGCACAAGTAAGTTTATATGTACTCACAACTGTAAACCTACTTTTGCTCCATCCTGAACAGTATTTATCTCAATTTTCAATATTTGCTTCATCCATCTTTTAAAATTTTTTCTTGCTAAGTAGTTTAATGCAAATCCCAGATTCAATGTCATTTTAGTCCTAGATACTTAGTACACATCTCTAAAAATTCCTTTTTAAAAAATGTAACCACTATATGCTACTGTCATATCTTTAAAAAATAACATATTCTTTGGCATCATCTAACACTCAATTCATAATCAAATATCACCAACAGCCTCAAAAAATAATTAGATTTTGATCTAATCTGTACCTAATTGATGTACATGTCATTGAGCTCCTTAAACAAATACAGCTTTAAATTAATGGTAAAATCATTACAGTCAAAGTCATTCCACATAAAGTGCTATCATATAGTATCACATCCAATTAAGTTCTCTTTTGTCTTTAATTCCGTAGAAGTGTTTGGAAAAGTTCACTATAAAAATATGAAGTGACTCCTTAGAATAGCTATTATGTATCATAGAAAATAGACCAAATTAAGACTTTTAGTTCCACTCACTGGTTGGATAATCACTCATTCTTCATTTTGCAATTGTTCAGGTAGGGTGGGGATTATGTGTAAGAATTTTCCTCTTAGGGAAATGTAGAGAGTTGGGTGAAGGAAATGTGTCCTTGAATTCTGTGGATATAGGGTTCATGTTGGCTTTTTGATACAGACACACATACATACACAAGTTTGTTACTAGCTGTAGTTTTTATTTCAATACAAATGTCATTTTAGTACGTGAGGTATTACTTTTTTGTGTGTAGTTGGTGTGCAAACCTTTACAAAGAACTCTGAATTTTTAAGCCTCCTTATTTATACATTTGTGGGGTTAAAATTGAAAACCAGGCTACACTGAGGTGATAGAGCTGGAGATGGGTAGAATGGGTAAGCATGAGGATTAATTTGGGAAAACCACATGCTCTCCACACAGATTTACTAAAGAAATTGTGTAACCATTGCCTTCTAGACAGCAATTTAGTGCTATTATTGTGCTAGGAGGAGATAGGTACATAATTTCTCAGTCTTGTGGAATTAAGTCGACTTAGATTAGTAATCCATCTCCACTCTGAAATTTCCAGGCTGTCCTTTTACTGACCCAATCACGTAGGCAATTTTTCTCAAAACAGGAGATGAGTGATAATTGTGAATTTGGACAGATGGCTTTCCTCCTTTTGTTTTGCCCAGGAGAGACAAAGCTATAGAGGTGTTGTTTTATGTGCTTTGAAATGAATCACTGGTCAACTCTCAAATGCTTAATAGCATATTATGTTGGCCAAAGCTGTTTAGGAAGATTATGTATGTAGAAAGACCGACCTTATGTAGACTGAACACTTACATTTTGAACCTTAACCAAGTGTGTAATAGAGACCAGGGCCACTGTGCAGAGTGGGGCCCTATTCAAGGGTGAGACACCATACAGGTCACATCACATACGTTATTATGTGCCTAGTCACAAGACTGTGTCTTCAGGGGACCACTTTTTTTGAAGGCACACCAAGGTGCCATATGAGCTAGCTAATTGCACTGAAAACCAGAGGATTTAAGTGCAATCCTCTAAACCAGAGGATTTCAGTGTTTCTAAAATCTAATAGGAAATTTAGCAAGATACAGGACACAGTTTTAAGTATATCATTTAGAATAGGTATTTTCCATTTGTCATTGATTTTGAAGAAATGAATCTAAGGTGTATATCTATGCAACATGCTGCCCTAAACCTGACTACATTTGCTTTTAAGCTGTTGCAGTCCTCAAATGTAGAGTGCTGTGTCCTTGAGAATATAGCCTGCAGGTTCAATATGTTCATTACTTCCTCTTATTCAAGACTCCCCCCTTTCTGCACTCTTCCCAGTAATTTTCTTGACATTATTGTTTCATAGTGCTTCACATGGTCACATATTGTGTTGGATAAGACTGCATTTGGGGGAAGTTAGTGTCACAACTTCAATTTACTTTCATTTGCATTGCTCATGACATAAGGTAAGACCATATAGCCAGTTAAGATGGGTTAAAATAAATTTGGCAGAAGCATTTCCTCTAATAATATGCTTTGCAGCCAAGTACTTCACATTACAAAAGCAATGTTTCTGGAAAGGTCACTGTGTACATAAAACATTTGTGAGTAGAAACAATCTTTTTGTAGGCTGATCTCACAGCTTGTTTTTCATTGGCAGTGAATTGGCTTACATTTTTCCCTTCCTTTGGTTGAGTAGCTAATCGTCTTAAAACAGGTTGTTAAAGGGAAGAATAATTTTACACTGAAAAAAAAAAAAAGGCCTGGATTTTATCCATGCTGGCGCTTTGACTTTTCATGGTTTTTTTTTTTTTTTTTTAATCAAAGCAGGGTGAACCCATGTTCTCTAATCTCTAAATTCTTAGGCTTTCTTAGTACAGCCTATACTTGTTTCATCAAATCATTTTCAGAAGGTCTTGTGAATTTCTGTGAAATCCAGGCACTCCATTTTTATAGAAGTTGAGTAGGTCTGAGACTAAATACTAAGTTTTTCAGTGGCCATATCTCTGTATAAAATGTATAAAGTAGGAATAGTGAGGGCTCAGGGCCCAATTTTCCACGATCTTCCCACCATCTGTTGTAGCTAATTGGGGATGAAGATATGCTATGTTACAAATCCTTGATTCGTACCCCCTCCTTTTAAATATTCTGTTATCACTTGCTTGCTTCTAATTCTGAAGATCATCTTATTCCTTGAAGTTTGTACTGGTTTCGGTAATATTATTAATGGTGAATGCTATTGCCTGCACACAGAAATAACATGCAGAAGGATGGCCATTAAATGCTTAATCGATTACTGAATATGACAGAAATTTATTTAAAAGCATTTCCCATCCACACCCATGGCCAACCATGTTACCATAAACTAGTAGAAACTATATTTTGTTCTTGGTACCACTACTTCATGGTTTCAAGACCCCACATTTTATTTTACAGAATCCAAAAGTATTTCACATACTATACAGAGTTGAAATAGTCTAAACAGGATATCCAACTGATCCTATTAAGCCTGTTAAGTCTTTTTTTTAAAGGATTTTATTTATTTTTAGACATGGGAAGGGAGGGAGAAAGAGAGGAAGAGAAACATCAGTGCGTGGTTGCCTCACAAGAGCCCCCTGCTGGGGACTTGGCCTGAAACCCAGGCATGTGCCCTGACTGGGAATTGAACCGGTGACCATTCGGTTTGCAGGCTGGCACTCAATCCACTGAGCCACACCAGCCAGGACAGATCTTCTTTTAAAAGAGTTCCTGGCAGTTTAAAGAGGTTATTTAGAGAGTAAGCTGACTACTTTTAAAATGTAACTCTGGGTAAGTCATTTATCTCTCTTCTCTCTGGGTGTCAGTTTATTCTGTAAAATAAGGGAGTCGAAATAAACAGTCTTCAAGGTTTCATTAAGCTCTGATGTACTGGGAATCAAAGGTTATTGAGAGCAGTAATGAATCTGCCCTAACATAAATACATGACATCTGGGTTCCAGTTAGATGAAAAGTTGACGATCATGAAAGATGATTGTTAATGCTGAATGCTAATGGGTGAAAATCCCAGTTTAATTTACTGTCCTGTTTGTGGAGTCTGAGTTAGCATGGTTCGATGGAGGTCACATCAACGTTGTTTTAACCGTACATTGTATGCAGGGCCCTGAGAATGCTGGCTCTGCCCTAGGTCATCCTGATCCTTGGGTAGTGTGCCTTGGTTCACTGACCAAGGGCAGTACTTCAAGCCTGCCCAGAGCTGATTCTCAATGAACAATTTCGTATGTAGTGGTTGCTATTCTCAGTGCCCTGTATGTATTTGTCAAGAACTGTATAAGGTCTGGGATTTAATTCTGCTTACCAGTCTGTGTTGCTGTTTCCTGGATGGTTGCAGAAGACACAGGACTCTTGGGTCAGAGACAAAACACAATTTGTTATTCATTGCAAAGCAGTTGCTAGAATGTCAGCAAGACATGATGGTTCACTATGGTCTTAAGTCTAATGAAATTGACCAGAATAGGTGCCTGCACAGGTAGTGAGTTGCATTAGAGAAGAGGAACACTGAGCTTAGTTGATTGATCATTTTTATTGTATGCACATGCAAGCCTGCTCTATGTTTGGGAGAGGAGATATTATTACTCCATCTTTTGCACTGCTATAAACAAAGCCCTGGGAAATGGCTCGGAGAAAGTGCTCTCAGGGCCTTTCAGTGTTGGCATTCCCAGCAAGAATGTGCAGGGATGCTCAGGGATTGATGGTAGGTACTCTTCCCCATCAATAGTAAGTAGTCATTTGATTTTCACAGCAGTTATTTTATAGGTAAGGAGAAAGGCTGGCAGCACATATGTAATTTCCTTGAGGATATACAGTGGTGAATTTGGAATTCTAGACCAGTGTGACTGTAAAATCCTTTGTTTGTAACCATGATTTTCTATAGCGCCTAAGACCCTAAACTTCAGATGACTTCTAAATTGACCTGAAGACCTACCTAGTGGTTCTCTAGACTGGCAATGGTTGGGCCTGGCCTAGATTTTCCAGTATCTTTATGTATAATTTAGAAGACAGAATTCATGGCCATTCATTTTAGTGCCATTGGTAATCAAAAATGAACATTCTTTGAATCACTACCATGAAGTAGTAGTCAGACATGTGACCATTGCTATAGAAGAGCCATGAAGATAAAAGTGACGTGGCTGTGGATTTTAAGGTTACGTGAACATAATTCTTAAAAATACCAGTCTGGCCTCTGTTAAATAATTTCATGGTCAACACAAGGCCTACTGTATTTTACTACTGTTGCATATTGAATACAATTCTCTTTTTTGTTCTGTGTGTGTTAGCCATGAAGAGAGTCACTTCTGAACATTGCAAGGAATACTGCTTGCTTCATCTTTTACATTTTCTCTTCTTCTCCCCACTCCCTTTCTGTTTGTGAAATTTTGTGTGAAGTAAAACTGCTTTGGACAAACTAATGCTGTCTCCTACTACACAAGTACACAGTATGCATTATTTCTTGTTTAGGGGCGAGCCAAGAACCACCTACCTTCTCCTGCTGCTTCCTGTGTCTGCTTTGCCTAAAGATTGGCTGCTATAAAAGTATGGCATATTCAGCCAAGTGCTATCTCTTTTAATTAGGCTACTGAAGTGTTGTGACAAACTATTTTTGTGTTGATGTGTGACGAGTAATAGAGCCCTAAACTATGGGCCTCAATGTCAAATAATATGGAAGCACGTTAATGTGATTTGAGTTCTAGTCTCTTATCCTTAACCATCATCCCTCCTAAAAGGAAAATAGTGCCTTTAAGTGTAGAAAATGTGATGAATGAAGTAGATCATGCATACGCCAGTATATGCCTGGAATCAGGTGATTTCACACTACTCTTAATGAGTTAAAATTTCTATGTTGTTTCTTTTCATTGAACTATGTACAATAAATGTGAAACAAGGTAAAGGCTATCTTAAGCTCACATAATGATACAAATATAACTGGGAAAGCTGGTAATTAAGCAGACCAATTATTTTTAACATTTATATATTTAAAATATCCCTCTTACCTTTTCTTACAGATTCATATTATCTCCAAATATCCTGGTTGTTGATGTCCTTCTTTTGTTTTGATATCATGGAACCCAAAGAGTTTTGTGTTTCAGACAAACATATAAGGAAGGATGTGGTATTCCTTTGTCTCCAAAGATATGTTCTTCTTTTCTTCACAGCAGTGATTCTCTGTGGGGAACAATTTAATCTCCTAGGGACATTTGGTAATGTCTGGAGACATGTCAGATTGTCACAAATGGGAGACAGGTGCTACTGGTGTCTAGTGAATAGAGGTCAGGGATGCTACTGAACATTCTACAGTGTGCAAGACAGCCCCCCCTCACCCACGAGAAAGAATTATTTCATCCCAAATGTCATTAGTGCCAAGGTTGAGAAACTTCGCTTTGGACCCTGTGAGTTTTTGTTCTAGGATGAAAAGTTCGTACGGCTCCTTAGCCATTCTTTACTCTCCATTCTCTTCTTTCCTTGATATTGTGACAGGGCCAGATCATCCCTGTCTTCAAGTAAGCATTGTTTGTTTCATTGAGTCCTACCAATTTTACTTCTATTTCCTTTTTTTCCACTACTGGAAATCTGCTGGAATGGACTATTTACAATTTTGCAGTTGTAAACTATACCTCTTATCACTTATCTCATTTCTGACCTCTAATAAAATTCATTGTCATAAATGCCTTTAACAGGCTATTTTTCCACCTGCTGATTTCATGATACCTCAACAAATTTTGATGCTAGTCACTTTTAACTCATCATCAGTGCAGATTTTAGATTCCATGGTACAGAATTATCTGGCAGCTTCTACCTCTTGATTTATTTACTGCCCAAAGCAACAGCTTTCCTTGCTTCCTATCACCCAAATTTCTCACTCTCTTTATCTGCTCTTCTCCACATACAGTTACAAGCAATCATATGCTTCTTCAAATGCTACCTGAATGCACTTGGAGCCAAACCTTTCCTAGCTACTTTGACATCTAAATTCTTTACTATATCATTGTTTGCTGAAAGGCATCTCCCAACCATGGTGCAGTTGTACTACACACAGCAAAAAGTTGATTAATTTCTCCCTGATCCATGCAAAACCTGGAATTCTTTATGGCAGTGGTTGTTCTAATAATCTTTCTTCTTTCAGGGAAAATAAAAATTAACTTGATGTCACTTCCCCGAACATACACAGACACATAGACATGCACACACAGAGTATTTTTAAAGTTTATATTTTAAAAATAAGATTTACTCTTACCTCACTTATCACCACACTGTATTATTATAACATTAGTCCTTTATGACCTTTATGATTTCTGGTCCAGTTGACCTTTATGATTTCTGGTCCAGTTGAAGCAAAGTGAACTTCCCTATTTGATCAGTTACTTCTCCCTGAATTTGACAGGATCAGCTTATTTTTGTATTTGGGGTTACTGTTAGACTACCTAATTTTATCTTCTTTTCTTTTTTCTGTTTGCCCCTTTATGTAAGTGAAGCTGTATGCTGCATTGCCCCCTCTGCCTGAAATAACCTCTTATCTTTGTTTCTCTTTTCAGTGAATTCCAAGTACTTTCCTCTTATTTTTTCATATAACTTCTTAAAATCTTTATTGCGTGATTGAAAGTATTTGACATGGTCAGTTCACTCCCCTTCAACTTTGAGTTTCCTGCAGAGAACCACTTTATTCGGTGACATGCATGGTCATAATCACAGTTATGCTTATTATAAATGTGTATTACAGTGTATAATCATTCCACACATGTGAAATCCTCATTATGAATGAGGCATCATGCTGAGGGTATAAACTCAATTATACATATGTCTTACTCTTGAGGAGTTCATGGCCTAGCAAGAAAAGAGGGACATATGAATCTAAAGTAGTAAGTCCTATAATAAATAGGTGTCAGCAGAGTGCTGTTCGAATGCCACATACTGTGCTAGGTAGGCAGAGGAAGGACTTCACAGAGGTCACACTTGCTTGTGGGTCTTGGAGAATGAAGAATAGCTTAGTAAAGTTACAAGGGAGGAAATTCTCAATAGAGGAATTATCATGTATGCAAGTTTAGAGTTATGTAAATGCAGGGTTTTTTTAAGTGTCATTGATTTAAAAATGTTATGTCTTGGAAGGAAGGCTGTGACTGAACTTGCTTTGTAACTGAATGTGGGTGATCATATGAAGCATTTTTCACCAAATGAAAAGTGAGGCAAAGAGAAGGAACTAGCATTTACTGAGCACCCACAATTTTCTTCTGGGAGCTTTACATCACCATCTTACTTAATTTTTATCATAAATGTGTATACTAAGTATAGTAATTTCCCTCATTTTGCAGATAAGGAGAATGAGTCACAGAGAGGTTAACTGATTCTGATTCCAAAATACATGTTATTTCATGGTAGCATGCTACCACCTTCTTAGAAGTAACAGACTATATTTAAAATTTAAAAATGAACTATAATGTTTTTCTACTTTGAAAAAGTATAATTCATATTTTATATTTTATTTTTTCCTCCTATCACAAGCCTCATTCAGAGTCTAATACATTCATCCTAATGCCTTTCATCATTGTTGGATTAAGTTAGTTGAGAAATGATAGAGATTGAGAAGATGGCTGGGGATTGTCCACAAACATCTGATTTAGAGCTATATATAGTTAGTTTACTACTGAGAACTTGGGCGAGCTATTCAGTTGGAAGAGTTCTTGCTCTGAAATTCTTCTTGCTCAGCACTTAATCTAATTTAATGACCGTTTAGTAGAAACCCACCCCAGTACTGCAATAAGCATTACTAGGGCACTAAAATAAATAGTCCTTGCCCCCACTAGGAACACAGTGTTGGAAAGTCTGATGTGTACAAAACACTGGTGCAAGGTGGAATGTGTTAAGTGCTACTGGAGAGGTAAAAAGTGCTGGTAGTATTTGGGTTGACTACATGGAAAGATTGGCAGTAGAAGAGGGTCTTAAGTGCAGGGAGATTTTCTTAAACAGTACTAGAGAGGGGCATTCCCTGTAGTGACAACAATGAGCCCAACTGCCAGGGGCTAGGAAATTAGGGCAAGTTTGAGGAATTTTAGAACAAACTGGCAATTTGTTCATCTTAACCCCTTCCTCTTTTCCACCCGTCTTCCCAACCCCTATCCTATCTGGCAACCATCAAAATGTTCTCTGTATGTATGGTTTGTTTCTGTTTTCTTTGTTCATTTATTTTTTATTTTATTTATTTATTTATTTTTTATTTTTGCAGATTCCACATATAAGTGAAATCATATGATATATGTCTTTCTCCATCTGGCTTATTTCACTAGCACAATACCCTGTAGGTCAAGGGTGTCAAACTCATTGTCACCAGGGGCCACATCAGCCTTGTGGTTGCCTTCCAAGGGACGAATGTAATTTCAACTCCTTAAGAGTTGAGGAGTAGTTACATTTTTACAGTCCTGAAGTTATTCTGGTCATTTGAAGGCAATCACGAGGCTGATGTGGCCCCCGGTGAAAAAGAGTTGGGCACTTTTGCTTTAGGTCCATCCATGTTATTGTACATGGCAATATTTCATTCTTTTTATGGCTGAGTAATATTCCTCTGTGTATATATATGTGTATATATAACATCTTCTTTATCCATTCATCTTTTCATGGATACTTAAGTTGATTCCAGTTATAAAAAGTCATGGGGATGTATAGTACAGCATAAGGAATATAGTTGATAATATTGTAATAACTATGCGTGGTGCCAGATGGGTACTAGACTTATCAGGAGGACCAATTCATAGGTTATATGCATGTCTAATCACTATGATGTACACCTGAAACTAATATAACATTGTATGTCAACTGTAATTGAAAAATTAAAAAAAAAGCTAGCCTAAATAGGCCCTGATATATTAATACATGCAAGAGTGGTGGAGGTCAGTCTGGAGGAGGGAGATTGCAGTTCATCATGGTGAGTACTGAATGCTTCTCTAAACAGTTTGGAGTTCATTCTGTAACCTAGGCTAAGTATCTGAGCAAGGGAGTGATGTTATCAGACCTTATTGTAGACTTGTTATAATTGAAAACATCACGAAGTTTTAAAACTTTTGTCAAAACTGTGGTAACTGGCATATTTGTAGTGCAAATATAAAGGCATGTATTAATGCTAATATGCTCTGGCATGCTTTGATTTGATAACTTTGAACTTGTGAAATTAAACATGTACTGTAAATAGCATGCGCTTTGATAACTTACAATTTTGTGGTGACTTAATTGGCCCTTGCTCCCAACCTGTTCATCTGTGCCTCTAAGTCAAAAGCTTTTGCCTTTTTTTTTTTTTTTTTTTACAAATAGATAACTTCCCTAAAGGTCAGGTACCTTACTTAGCATACAAGGCTGTTGCCGTCAAACTGAATGTGTTGTGTCTAGACTGAATTACAGTCCCTGGAATATTCCAAGAGAAGCTGCAAGATTTATTATAATACAAAACTAGGTAAATTTATCCTCACTGAAATGTTGTCATGATTTGGTTCTTTCCATTTTCTTGTATGAATCTCCTGTGGCACAATAGGGGAAATACATTGCTCACAACCATGGCAAAGTAGTCTTAGGGTTATGATTTCAACTTCAGTTCCCTACGTATAATAATTCACTTAAACAAGTGAACTTTGTACTAAGAGGCACTGTCAACTAGGTTTCATTACTACTGCTTTTAATGCTTTTATTACCAGAGGGGTCCAAATGAATTCAAGATAAAAGACAAGAGGAATGAAAATTTGTCCATATGCAAAAGATTTCATATACCCAGCATATCAAACTATGTGTTAATCTGTGTTCAAATATAGTTTTTACACAGAACCTGATTTATAACATGTGGATGAAGTAATATATGTCAACATTGTTGTTATTATTAATTATTATGTTTATTTGCATGTAAAACTTTAAAAAGAAATACAGAGTTTTAAGGTTTAGCTGCTCCCTTAAAAGTAAAAGTAAACTGTCTTTTTGTTATGTTACGTAACTGTTATTCAGTGTTTGGTTTAGTCAAGGGCAAAGATAATTAGACCAAACTTGAATGTTTTCTGATTATTTTATTTCTTGAGTTTAGAGATAGTACCTATCATGCATTTCATTGAAAGTGAATGATTATTTTCTATGCAGTGGTTTGTAGCTATAGAAAAGGAACATCATTTTGCAAGGTATAGGCTGGGAAAATTTTCAAGCTCTTGTTGGATTAAAGAATTATTCTGAAAAGACATAGGTCTTTAGAACATGAATTGTCCTTTGCTAGACAACTTTCTCATGAGAGATTTGTGATTCTTGCAAAATCCCTTTTGAGCCCTCAAAACACAGAGCATGACCACATGGCTATATGAAAGGCAGTAGGGCAGAGGCTCTCCTGCTAACTTAGAGTAAAAATAATTGCCTGGCCTTTTTCCTCTGCACTGATGCTGCCTTGGGACCTGGTGGCCCAATCACCAGTGGAGTCATCTCTGCTTTGTTTTTTCTCAGTGACCTCCATAAATGTGATGATGCTGGAAAGAGTTCAGTTCTCCAGTCTCCCTCCCATCTGGCTTTTTTGCCAAAAAGTTGGAGATGATGATGGCCGTGAACTTTTCCTGCTGCTACTGGTCCCTCTCCCTATTTTGCTTAGTAGTATGGGACACATTTTCCCATAGACATTATTCCTTTATTTGGTATATATTGTAGTGCATTTCAGTTTCCTAATATTCTATTTAGGGCTGAAGGATAAAGAGTCATGAAATATAGGTGCTTGTTATCAAGGAATTTACAGCTACCATAAGGAAAGTAAGACTTGTATACACATCAGTATTTAATTAGTACCATACAAATGTCTGGGATTCGGAGACAAGAGAGGTTAATAGTTTGAGTTAAAATAGGCTAGAAACTGAGTCACTAAGTATTTCTCCCCACCCTTCCTCCCTACCTCACCCTCAAAATTCCCATGGGAAAATGTATTCAGAATTCAAAACAGAAGAGTGAAGTGTGAATTCATGGATTATAGAATATTCCACTTCAGCATTTTTATATGGATTGGGTCAATTAAAATATTATAAAAATAAATTAAGTAGATTTTATTAAACAAAATAAAATGTTCCTGAATTTTTAGGACATCAGCTTATATTTTGATTATAACTATTGCTATACTACTGATCTGAGATGTCCAGTACATTGAAAAAAGTAACTTATTAATAGGTCTCACTGGTTTCATATATTACTTGAAAATGTGTTTATGAATGAGCACTATTGTTCAAAGTTGAAACAAGTATGGTATTAAATTGTATTTCTCTGGGACTGCAAATGCCAATACTTAAAATATTTTAAATGCTATTTAAAAAAATGGAAACAGAGTTTCCATTTTTTCCATTCCTCTCATTCCCTTTAATTTCTTAAACTCCCTTTCACATAGATTTGTTAAAAAAGTCATTTTAGGACCAGTTGCCTAAAGGCCACCAGGGAAACTTGCTAAAAATTATGGCTTCTGGAGCCTCAGTGGACCTACTGAATGAGAATTTATTTGGTTGGGCCCCAGGCATCTGCATCAGTAAGCTGCCTAAGTGATTCTGTACTTTAAAGTCAGAGAACCACAAATTTCACCTACAGTTTGTAGAATGGCAGCCCTGCAAGTTATCTGGCCCACAGATTTGTTTTGTTTGGCTTGTAGCATTGGTAGTATGGTTTTTAAAATTTTGATTTGCCAGCTCTTAAAAATTGGGAATTTACACATAAATACAAATTTCTGCTTTCACTTGAAACAGAGTAATTTTGTAATACTGAGACCATGTTCCCATGTGGCTGTCCATAGTCCCCTGTACCTGAATAATATCTGTCTCATTTGAATGAGTAATGTGCTCTTGGATTTGTCCCAATCCACCACTTACTGAATTTTACCCTGGGTTCAAGTGTTACTCAGTGTTTACTTTTCTACAGTTGCAGTGCATTGCTCAATTGTATTATCTGCTTAGAATCTGTATGCATTTGAGTTTTTGATGTCAGATCCAAAATTTAAAATAGATGAGAAGAAGTTATTGGAAAGAGGTGAAACCGCAGGCTAGGAGACTAGAGATTTTATAACAAGAGTAAAGATAATAAATGCACTTCTGAACCAGGACAGTGTTACCATGGATGAAGAAAAGGAGGGAGATTCAGACATAGAAGCTACTAACCTTGGTTATTGACTGAAGTTGGGGTGGAATCTGGATAGAAGGAGGAACAAGCATGGAAGAATAGGGAAAGAGATGGAGTAGGTGTGCAGATGAGTTTGTTTTGGGGCACAGTAACTTCAGGTGATTACAGGGCATCGTTGCTAGGTACTGAGGTAGAGCTTGTTAGGGAGCAGAGATCCCCCCACTGTGTTGGGGGAGAGGATGCTTCCTAGAAGAGCATATAAGATCTCCTGGGTGTAAAGCCTCGATTAAAAATCTTACTAAAAAATCTACCTACTTTTTCTAATTGCAAGCTGAAAAAATCCTACAAAATTGTGACTGGCAGGAATAGACAGAAAATAGCATATGCTCACCTTAATATAACCTGGGCGGAGGCGTTGCATACAGAATCCTTGGGTGAGGTGTAACAGAATCCTTGCAGTACATGAGATAATTTTCTAAAGGGGTTAAAGTTTAGCAAAAGTTGACACTTTGCTGCAGTATATCATGATAACACACTGATTTAATGACAACCATTTCTTTTTCGCCAATGGTAACTTTGGTTTCTTTCTGCCTTTATGTCTTCTGTATTTTAAATTTTGCTCTGTGAATATTCTTTAGTACTGTGAATACTAGGAATATGCTGTATTCCAAAAAGTTTTTGTCAAACATTTTTCTTTCTTTGTTATATTTCTGAGAACATTGTTTCTTTGGAACATGTTACATAAGGAGGTTAGGTGTGCCAGGGTATCTCCCCTTCTTCATACTTAATGTACATTGTAGATATGCTATTTTTTTTTTAATAGCATGAGTCTGGGCCCTGTCAGGTGCCATGTAGTAGAGGCACAATGGAGAGAGTTTCTTCCTCTTTTTCTATGTACAGGGCAGATCCTAGGGAATATTATGGAATTGGAATTTTATCTTTGGGATTTCCCAAATCCCTTTTTGTGTTACCCTTTTTCTATATAATGGTGCCCTTCCTTCAGGTGACACCCCTCCTTCTATAACCCTTTTCCCAAATCTTTGCTGTCCTCAGTGTTCCAAAGTCACCTACTTCCTCTTCAAAAACTCTTTCCATCTGTCATACAATTTATCTCTCCTAACTATCAGATGAACTAAGGTATGCTAAAACCATTTCTGGATTCACTGTTGTCATAAAAAGATGATTATTAACAATAATTGGTTGCTTGGGAAAATATCCAGTAGGCAGCACAGGAATAAAGCCGAGAGTGAAAGGAGAATGTGTTGGAATGGGTAATCATAGGTAGCTCTGATTTCAGTATGAAGAGAAGGAGGAATAATTGGCTCTAAACTGTTTCCACTCTTCAAGTCTTGCCTTTATTCACTTATGAACCCATGTCTCACACATGTCTTTATTCATGACTGCTTTCATGATAGCAGTGGAGAGGCTTCTGGAGTTGAAGATACGCAATAGGGTAAGAAGAGTGGGTCTCCTAAGTTTGAGATTGCTTATATGGGCTTTTGAGTGAAGGGTATATTCCAAAATGGCTTAATATAAGCAGTAGTGAACTAATAAATATACTGTCATATTTCTTACCCACATATGGTGACATGCAAATTCTAAGCTTAGACAATTTGATCACTGAGATAAATGATGACTATCATTAAAAGCATTGGTTTCTAATAATTTGTAAACTACCTTCTGTTCCTGTCTCTTGAGTTGTATGCTTACAAAAGGATCCTTTGTAATTGGTCCCAAGTATGTAATCCTAGCTATAACTGCAATTGTAATGATATGATTTAATTAAACATGAAATTGATGGAATGCGAGTGTGAGGAGAAAGATTCTTCTATGAAAATTAAATGGAAGTCTTCCGTGAGTTGATAAAGCAGCTAAAAAGATTGCCATTGAATTAAGCCTAGGGTAGGCAACTGAAAGCCTACGTGAAACTAACAAAAATCTAGAAGGATTCCTATCTATGGCTTTGCAGATATTTTTAGGTTCTCTTAAAGAAAATGCAAATAGTAGAGAATGCATTAGGGTGTGGTTCATGAAAGGAAGCCTGCTCTGAACTTCAGGAAAGAGCCTATATTAAAAGAAATGGCCCTAGCTCTACATCAGAAGATTGATGAATGAATGTGTATTTCTACGTTGTAAGTGACAAAAAAATGTTGAAGATAATTTTTACTTTTAATGATTCCTCATTTTAATCGCCTTTTACAAAGTCACCACCTACTGCACCTTATGTCTGTCTGTACAATACTGTATAGTAAACGCTCATTTTCCATGCTCTGAAATGAAGTTCTATCTAGCATGTCTCTGCTATTTGTAGGCATAGAGAGGGATTAACATGGCTTCAGGTTGTTTATTGAATGACCATGGTAGTCAAGCAGATTGTATTTTCATTCACTAAAATGTATTAATCACAGATTAATTTATTATAACATTTTTCCATGACATGTGAAGGCATTTATTAAACATGAAAATTTTATTTTGTGGACATGATAAAGTTGGGAATGATTTTAATATATAGTGACTAAATTTATCCAGGAATATGCTTTCTGGAACATGTGTAGTCCTCCTAGAGCAGGGGCATCAAACTCATTTTCACCGGGGGACCTCATCAGCCTCATGGTTGCCTTCAAAGGGCCGAATGTAACTGAGGACTGTATAAATGTCTGTTCTTTCATTTGGGCCAATTTTTTTTTTGTCTCAGTGTACCTGTTAAGTAGTAAGAGGCAGAGCCTTGGGTGTTCACCAGGGTGGGGTATTCCATGTGGCTGCTTTGTGGTGCTGTATGTGGGGGAGGGGTCAGAGGGGGAGCAGTGCTGCTTGCTTGCTCAGGTGTTTGCTGGCTTTCAGTCACTTCCTCCACTATCCACAAGGATATTGGGCCCCTCTGGTGCTAATTCCCAGGTTGGTGGGTTTGTATTTTTTTCTAGGACCCTATGGGTCTTTCCAATGACCTCTCCTGTGAGGCTGGGAGTTTCTCCTGCCAGCACAACTCCCACAGGTTTCTTCAGTCAGAGGCTTTGAGGTTTTATTTCCCTGCACTGGAACCCTGGATTGTGTAGTCTGTCTCACTCCCCAGTTGTTCCTCCTGGCTTATCTGCATGCAAATATGGGAACAATTGCTCTGCCAGCCACTGCCTTGCCTTGCCTTGCCTGCCCTAGCCTCTAGCTGCAGCCATGGCACGAGTGGAGATGACTCAGTTCCCCATCTCTGCCCCTCTTACCGGTCTGAATAAATGCTTCTTCTTTAATCTCTTTGTTGTCGGACTTCCATACTGTTTGATTTTCTGGCAGTTCTGGTTGCTTTTTGTTTTTAAATTTGTCGTTGTCCTTCAGTCAGTCGTACGAGGAGCCAAAGTATATCTACCTATGCCTTCATCATGGCCAGAAGTAAATCTTTAGTTTGTATGCACAATCTCTTGGATTTGGTAAAAATTGCCTACTTAATAATTTTAATCTTGATCTGGCAGTTTTCCTTTATTTTAGTCAATAATTGTTTGGCAATTCCTTCCTTTACTGAACTTTGTTAGTTCATAAATATTGTACACATGTAATTCTCCCTGCTTCCAAACATTTTCCCTCCTAACAGTTTTCCTCTTGGTCATATAGTACATCTATTTCTTTCTAGTTTATTACAGTGCCCTTTTCAGCCTTGGTAAAAAATTCAGCCTTTTGAGTTCTCATCTCCAAGTCTCCATTTCAAGCACATATATTTTTAGTAGAAATATAGCACAGAAACAGAATTTTAGTGCTAAAGAGATCCTCACTGTTTATCACTTGAAAGGATTGGGAGCACACTTCTCAGTCTTTCTGCAATAAGCACCCATCTAGGTTTTGCCTTGTCATACAATATTTAAGATATTTATTTTCATCCTTGATTACTGTAAAAATGCATATAAAGGCTTTTTAGAATATTTTAAATACATAATATAATTTAGGGATTATTCGATTGGTGTAAACTCACATGTTCTTTAAGCTGGAACGTTCTCATTGGCCATGGTGGCAGGGAGAGGTGAAGGAAGAAGAGTATCCAAGTTACTGGTCAGTTAGAAAAAATGTTACATTTGTGCTGTATGGTCACATCCACACAGATTTTCGCAGAATGCTTCCCATCAATTTGACACAATTTTACTCACAATAAATGTACTTCTGGAGGGCTTGAGACAAACCACTCAGCTATAAATAGATATTTCTGAAGTAATCTTTTCTGACTTGTTTTCAGTTTGTGGTCCCTCCCGCTTTTCTCCCACTCTTTCCACTCCTCCTTGAAACTATACCCTATGAATTAGTTAAAACATATTAGATGCACAGACTAGTAGCATATTATAAACATGACCTCATTTTATACTGGTTTTCTTTTTCCTGATAACATTCTTTCTGGAATTCAAGGGGAAGCTTCTGTTTGACAAAACTAGGTAAAAAAAATGAATTCTTCATTGCTGGATGTCTCCAAAGCTTAAGTTGAAATCATCATGTCCTTGACGGACTAAGTTAATATACTCACTATTGTATGTTACTGGAGCTAAACTTACGTAGATGAAAACAGAAACTGGGAAGGTTTTAAATCCTTGTTGTAGGGTTTATTATGTAAGATGGGGGTACTTCATTTTTTAATGTAATTTAAATAAAGGGAATAAACATTTCTAATGCAAATCCAAACTGAGAATTCATCTTGCAGAGATCATGAACATTTATTGTATGATGTTTTCCTTCTGTATTTTTAAAATGCAAATACCGTGGGAAAATCTAGTATATGTACATGAGAGTGCATTTTGGTGCTTACTGAGTATTTTGTATTTTACTATTGTACAGTCAAGTGCTTACTAATGAACACTGGAAAAGATCTGTGCATTATTGGTGTGAGAAACTAAATTTAATAGCTTTTATACACAAGCTAAGTCATATAAGCTAACTTCATGTGAGTGATCTGGGAAACACATGACCTTTGTGCCTTATAGCTCTTGCTTGGATTCTGAAAGTAAACTATGTAAATGATGTAAGATGTCAGCTGAAAAACTTTGGTTAGGTTTCACCCAAGGGAAATATTGAATATGTTGAGATGCCTCCATCTGTAGTATGATGGATCACAGCATACCACGGCCCTATGTTTGCTAATTATTTTGTGAAGATATATTATTCGTCAGCATGGTAATACTGCATACAGGTTAGAGAATATTATAAAATGGTTTTGTTTAACCTCTGTGTGCTGTAATTTTCTTATCAGTGAAATGGGGATAATAATACCTATGTTACAGGTTTGTTGTAGGGATTAATTAAACCAAAGCACTAGGAACAGTGCCTGGGATATAATAGGTGCTCAGTGGGTCTTAATTAGTAGTACTAATATTAGTGTTCTCTCTTTAGGTCTAGCTTTTCTTTCTCTTTTTAACATACAAATCATTATTTAACACATTCCTTATTAGGTATCCACCTCTACTATTTGGCAGTTTAAGACTTTCACATTCACTCATGTCCCTCCTCTCTCTCCTTGTCCCTTTACTTCCCTGCCCCTCTCCCTCCCTCCAGTGCTCCTTTCATCCCTCCACTGTATTTCCTTGACTTGTTCATGTCTAGATGGAGTAGTAATAGACTCAGAATATAAATGTTCTATGAATTGTCGCAGTTTGATTAGAAGATAGAATTTGAAGCCATATATCCCAGAAGAAGGAAAGGGACCCAGACATCCTTTTGTTTGTTCTAATTTGTTTTTTTTTAAATTCAGATTAAATTTTACAGTTCAAATGTATTTAAACATTGATTTAAAAATAAACTTCCTATTTGTTTCCTGTTATTTTATTACACTGCCTAAAAAGCAAGCCTTCAGCTCAGGTGAGCAGGGTGCTGGCAGGTTACTTTCTAAGCAGGCTCCCATGGCTTCTGTATATTTAGGTTCCAGAGGTGGATGTGTGTAATAATTCCTTCCTGAAAGATCCCCCCCAGCCCAACACACAAACACTTCTTATTAGCCTCGTAGATAGAGATATGGGTAAACCTAATCAGTGTGTCTGGCTGGTTAATGGAAACCATAGAGATTACAGATATTTTTTAAAACATTGTTTCCACATTTTTTATTGTTGTTCAAATACAGTTGTCTCCATTTTCCCCCACTACTCCCCCACCCCACCCACCCCTACTTACTGCCCTTATCCCCACTTACCCCCTTGACCCTACCCCTCTTTGGTTTTGTCCATGTGTCCCTTATACATGTTCTTATAATATGTTTATGTAAATGTTAAGACTATTTAAAAAATTAAATCCTCTCCCAAGGATATGATTTTTATTGATTTTAGAGAGAAATGAAGAGGGGAGAGAGAGGAAGGAAGGGAGGAGGTAGGCAGGGAGGTGAACATCAGTTGCCTCCTGTATGCTCCCTAACTAGGGATTAAACCTGCAGCCTAGGTAGGTGCTCTGACTAAGAATTGTACATGTAACCTTTTGGTGCACAGGATGATGCTCCAGCTAACTGAGTCACCCAGCTAGGGCCTGAGTCTGTGTCTTGATCAGGGGTATAAAGGCTCTTATGTTTATCAAAAACTTCAATAGTATTGATTATGGCCATTAAATAAGTAATTTCATTTAACATAAGTATAATATTATTACCAAATAGAATGATACTTGAAGAGAACTCAATTTAGGAATATTATGAAAAACCTGGCAATGATCCTTGTGCTAGCTCATTAATTTGGAGCTAGAACTCCTGACAGCACAGTAAGAGAAATTCTATAAATATTAAGCACATCTATATTTGTATTTCAATGATCTACTGATTATAAATCTTTCTGTCAGTTGCATAGTAACATTTTTCAAACTTTCTAGTCCTTAATTCGCTAAACTGTTATAAAACCAAATTACTCAACAGTGAAGAAAATAGAAATTTGAAAAAAATTTGCTATTAAAATAGGTTCAGAACTTCTCAAATGTAGCCTGCATAACTTTGACATCCTGTTTTATCAGAGAGCACCTATCATACATAATCTGAGTGTTATTGACCTGTTTAAGATGTGCAGAGATACATATGTCTTTCTCATTGTTATGTTATGTTATGTTATGAAAGGTCTTGATTTTGATGGTCAGAAGACCTTGGTGTCAGCAAAATCAAAGAATTGCAACAAGGTGTTACTAGCCCTGTCACATTTTTCGGCTTTGTGCAAAATATGATCTATATATTGATGTATAGAGGACACCACTGTTATCTTAAAGTCTGGTTGGAAAAGGGAAGAACCTTTTCTACATCTGAAAAATGTCTGTGATTTTGCAACACTAAAAAAAAGAATCATCTGCTTTGACTTGTATGTGTGTAAGGGCCATTTTATTAGTTCTTGAGTTGCCTGTAATTTTTCAGGCAAAGGGGCATACAGTTAATCATTTTTTGTATTGTAAATGGTATAGTGAACATACACTGCAAGAAAGCCTGAAGGGCTAAGTATAGTTGCTGACTTATTTGCCATTCTTCCTTCTCCTGAGTTAACTAAAAAAATGAAGAGTCCATTGTGGAATAAAAAACAGTGTTAAAAGAGTAGAAGAAATTCAAGTTCTAATACAATTATTGGTTTGCCTAAAATCATAAAAATATCAACAATTTAAAATTCCTTGTTAATTTTGTATGAATAGTGTTCGTAAAACAGTGACACAAATGAAATATTTCTGCAATGGGTTCTTTATTTTACTTGGACAGAATTTGTCACTATATTTAGAGAGAATCCCTTATCCCAATTAAAACTAAATAAGTATTTAAGGAACACTATGGGACACAAGCTTTAAAAGGAGTTACAACTACTCAGCATAGAGTTTGAAGCCAATGGGGGAAAATGAATGTTACAAAATTTAATAACATTTTGTTAGTCTTAAAATCTTTCAAAGATTTTTCTAAGTTTCATGACATTTTACATCATTTTTGCCTACCATGTAATCATGTTTTGCATAAGTTTTAAAGTGTTCATTGTTTGTTATAATATTTGGTTATTTAAAAAGTTATTGTATGAGTCTAAATGGGCAGTTTTTGTGTTACATAGGGAAAGGGTTATCTACTTTCACTTTGGAAACACTTTTATTAGTTGTATCTTTGGAAACATGTTCTGGGAGTGAAACGACTGACATACAAATGAAAT
This sequence comes from Carollia perspicillata, assembly GCA_004027735.1. Lineage (NCBI taxonomy): Eukaryota > Metazoa > Chordata > Mammalia > Chiroptera > Phyllostomidae > Carollia > Carollia perspicillata. Next base: position 20,165 of record PVKM010000274.1, on the reverse strand, counting down.
TTTAGACCACAACCTGTTGCTGAATTGGAAATTATTTGCAAATTCAAGGACATCAGTTAAAAGTACTAATAGGGAAATTTAACTTAAATCATTGGTTGGTTTATATATCTTTTCCTGCCGAAAGTATGTTATAATAATACCTTATTCACAACTCAGGTATAATTTTCAGGTTTAGAAGATTCATACTCTTGAATCTTTAAAGGAGTGAATCATTCTGTTTTGTCAGATTAATTTTGAAGCTACATCAGAAAACTGGATGATGTGGTTATTTATAAAAGGTATTTGAGGTAGATACATCACCTCACAATGATTTGCTATGTATCTCCAGAGTGATAATCATAGACATTTAGAGATTTTTTTGTGTGCTATAAAGATGGCAATCATGACAACAGATATTAAATTACTTTATTAAATACAAACAATAATCATGTTAACATTGCTTCAATAACAAGTGTAGTTTTAAACAAAATTGTATATAGTAACTGCCTTTTTTATTTCTATTGCTACCGTCCTAGTCTAAGCTCTTATCAGCTCACAATGGCATCTCTCTTTCTCTCTCCTCTCCCCTACCTGTCTCTTGAATTCAGTCAGTCACAAGACCTTTGAAACAGTGCAGAAAAACTGAGGACACAGTTGGGACTAAGAGGGACCTCATACTTACTATACTGAGTTTACATTATAGCTGAGAAGACCAGCACTTATAAGGAATTGTAGTTTGATAACTGGGATTGTATTACAAAAGGAGAAGTTGGGAACCATGGGAGAGTATAACAGGACCAACTATAACCTCAGCTGAGATCAGAAAGGGTGAGTAGGAGGTGGCGGATGAAGCAGGAGGGGATGTGGGGTGAGCACTCTTAGCACAGCAGAGTTTTAGCACAAATCATGGAAAGGCCAAGGCTGAAAAAGAACTCAAGCTCTAATCAGTAATTTTTTAAATTGTTGTTCAAGTACAGTTGTTTCCATTTTCCCCTCACCATTCCCCCCTGCCACACCCATCCTCACCTCCACCCTTGATCTTACTCCCCATTGGTTGACATTCTCAATGGGTCCTTTATACACGTTCCTTGATGACCCTTTCCCTTTTTTCCAACATTATAGCTCCCCCCCACTCTGGTTACTGTCAGTTTGTTCTTTATTTCAGTGTCTATGGTTATATTTCACTTGCTTATTTGTTTGATTCATTGGGTTATTCTTATAGGTGAGATCACGGTATTTGTCTTTCACCGCCTGGCTTATTGCACTTAGCATAATGCTCTCCAGTTCTGTCCATGCTATCCTCATAGGTAGGAGCTCCTTCTTTCTTTCTGCTGCATAGTATTCCATTGTGTAACTGTACCATTGCTTTTTTTTAGCCACTCATTTACTGATGGGTACTTAGGTTTCTTCCAGCACTTGGCTAATGTAAATTGAGCTGCTATGGACATTGGATACACAAGTTCTTTAGAATCGGTGTTTCAGGATTCTTAGAATATAATCCCAGCAGTGGGATTGCTTGGTCAAAAGGCAGAACCATTTTTCCTTTTCTGAGGAAATTCCATGTTGTTTTCCACAGTGGCTGCTCCAGTCTGCATTCCCACCAGCAGTGCACTAGCTTTCCCTTTTCTCCACATCCTCTCCAACACTTGTTTGTTGATTTGTTTATGATGGCCGTTCTGACCAGTGTAAAGTGGTATCTCATTGTGGTTTTAACTTGCATCTCTCTGATGGCTTGTGATGCTGAGCATCCTTTCATATGTCTCTGGGGCCTGTGTGTGTCCTCCTTGGAGAAGTATCTGTTTAGGTCCTTTGCCCATGTTTTAATTGGATTGTTTGTCTTCCTGGAGTGGAGTCAGTAATCAGTATTGTTATGCCGATGAAGACTCTTGGAGACAGAGTTCAGAATGTAGATACAGCTATTAGAGTTTGTATTCTACCCAGATTTCAATGCTAATTCCAACTGTGCAATTTATTGTCCTTTGACTTGAGGCAAATGTCTTAATGACAGTAAACTTTGATTTCCTGACCTACAATATAGGAGAGTAAATTCCAATATCGTAGGGTTGCTGTGAGGTTTTAACTGAGACAATGCATGTAAAACTCTTAACATAGTGCCTGCACATAATAAATACTTAGAAAAATGGTGGCCAGTATTTGGGTGGAATAGGCCAAACTTGCTGATCTGTACAAGCTGCCTTTCAAGCCTTTGATTCCTTCTCCAGTCTATCCTCAATTTTACAGCCTACAACCCTTCCATGAAATTTTAAAATCTGAAAGTTCTGAATACAGAATTTTACCATTTGGCCACAAAACCTGGCCTGTCTTAAGGCTGTATTTAGTTTTTATTTATCCTGTTTTGTGGAATATTTCATGTTTCACTAATAACCTTGAGTGCATTTGATTTAGGTTGGTATCACAGATCCTGCTGTGTATGTTTTGTAATGTGTATAGTAGTTCCTGTACCATAATCACTTCTAAAATATGGAACACTCTGAATTCCAAAATACATCCAGCTTCAAGAGTTTCAGATAAGAGATGGTGTACCTAAACCACCCAAAGTCACCTTTTCCAAATAGCACCTTTTCCATGTTTGTCTATGAATCAGGACATCATAAGGATTACTACCATTGGTTGTCAGACTTAGTCTAGCCTACTCCTTCTGCTTTTCAAGACTGTCTCCAATCTGTCCCTAACTTACATGTCCAGAATTGAATACTCTTCAATTTGAACTTTGTTTTATAAGACTGCTTCCCTCAAGTAAAATATTAATGCTGCTCCTTCTATCTGACTTCCTTCTCTTTCCCTATTTCTGGCTATTCAAATCCTACCCATCAGTTAGGGCACAATACTTTTTTAAAAAACAAATGGTTCTTTTTTTTTATTTTGAAAGATTTTATTTATTTATTTTCAGATAGAGGGGAAGGGAGGGAGAAAGAGAGGGGGAGAAACATCAATGTGTGGTTGCCTCTCACATACCCACTACTGGGGACCTGGCCTGCAACCCAGTCATGTGCCCTGACTGGGAATCGAACCTCGACCCTTTGGTTTACAGGCCTGCGCTCAATCCACTGAGCTACACCAGTCAGGGCAAGAAGTTACTACTCTTAAAAACCTGGATGATTCCTGCAGTTGTTTCTGATTAATTCAGGTACTAAGTGACTTCCTTCAATTCATTAGTGTTAACCTTTTTTAAAACCCAAGCGGTAAACATACATTTCCTGAAAACTTGGCCCTCAGCTCTGAAGCTGAGCATGAGTGTTACACAGAAGACTTTGCTGGATTTCCATATTAGTCACCTGTCTTGTACATTAAAGATTTGCAGTTCATGTCAAGACAGTGACATGAAACTTATAGCTGGGTAATTAATTGACCATTAATCTTTATTGTGATGGCAAACTTACTTTTTTTCTCTAAAGGGAAGAAAAGTGTCCAAATCTGTGACTAAGTTGTTTGAGTTGGTGGTGAGAGTTTTGAATTATATGCGATTTAGTTCCTCAATTTCTTTGGTACTAGAATAATTGTACAATGTTGATAAAACATTGCATTACTATGTAATGTTAGCCATAAGAAAGTTGAATCTTAATATCTTGTAATAATGACTGTTGCATTTAATCAGAACTAAAGTGTTAGAGTTTGTAAATAAATTAGCCATTTCTGTTATTCTTTAAGGGGTTGAGACTTTGGAGTGATACTTAATTTAAGATTGAGCATATCTGTTATTCTGAAACTTATCCAGTTTAGTAATATGCTCTTTTGCATCAATGAAGAAAACTGAAGCACTATACAATGATGTCATATTTGATTTCTGATATACATTTTCTTTGTTATGAATTAAAACAGCATCTTGAGAAGAAAATCCTAAAAGGAATTTTTTCTTGTCCCCAAAATTGTGGAAAAATTTTTGATTTGTAATAGCTGAAAACTCGGGTGGGTTAAAATTTGAGGCTTTTGATTTTATGGTACTTCAGAAATGGTATCCTTATGATTATAGAAATATGAAAGTGTTGCTTTATTAAAACGCTGAAATGGACAGTTTTAGATGCTAACAACAGCATAGTAAGGTGGAGAATAATAGCAGCTTAATGCCTACAACCTCATCTTCTCAGCCATTAGCCTCTGCTAAGAACAGATCCATGCCTCCTTAAATCCCAGTGCCTAGCACACTGCCCATTGATCTCTCTTCTAACCTCTATGGTGATGAAAGGCTAAGACTACATGTGGGTGTCCAAAAATGATTCTTGTTTAGAAAGGGGATGAAAGAATGTTTTGGAATCATTTTAAATACAGCTAGTAATAGTTCAATGATCTTGAAAGCCAAACTTTGTTTTCCCCTTAGAATAAAACCTCTACATTGATCTTATTTCTAAAAATCAGATTGTATATAGCTTTCTTGTGTAAGAAACACAACTGGCAGGTACTCAACTAAAAAATCTGCATAATAAAGTATTTGAATGCCTGAAAAGAATGTTTAGCTTGGTTACCAGCTGATTAAAATGGCTTAATTGCTTTTACTGGTCTATAAAGTTGAGGATACATACAGGATAAGAAAAATTGGAAGGCAGGCTATTGAACAGTAACTACTTCCTTCTGTTACTGCTGCTGATCTGAATAGGTATTGGGCAAGGTATGTTGTCTTGAGATTTCAAACCCTGGATCAATAGTTGATATGGATGGCCTTACTTCAGGGCTCTTCTAACATGGAAATTATATGGAGTTTATGTTAGGGTAGTACCCTATCAGAGCTCTCAGAATTTCTCTATTGTGCTTTGTTCTTTCACTCATCTTATGCTCAACTAAACTGTGACCTCTATAAAGGAATAACATGCTTATTTTGTTTATGATTATATTCCTAGTGCCCAGCACTTGACAGGTGCATAGTGGATGCTCAAATATTTGTTCAGTTGACTTGAACATGGTGTTTTATGTCTTATTGCCATGCCCTTCTTAGAGCACAAGAAACTTATAGCTGGGTAAATAATTAACCATTAATCTTTTTTGTGATGGCAAACTTATTGTTTTTTCCTCTAAAGAGAAGAAAAGTGTTCAAATCTGTGACTATGTTTTTTTGAGTTGGTGGTGAGCGTTTCGAATTATATGCAATTTAGTTCTTCAGTTTCTTTGGTACTAGAATAATTGTGCAATGTTGATAAAATATTTCATTACCATGTAACATTAGCCATGAAAAAGTTGAATCTTTACATCTTGCAATAACGACTGTTGCATTTCAATCAGAACTAAAGTGTTAGAGTTTGTAAATAAATTAGCCATTTCTCTTATTCTTTAAGGGGTTGAGACTTTGGAGTGATACTTTCATAATTGTGCAATATTCATATAATACTGTACTAAATTACATTTAATATAACTGATTATAAATGAAGTTTAATAAACTCTGATTGCTTGACTAATGTACAAACTTACTGCTTTTCCAGAGTTGATTTTAATGAAAATATGTGGTCACTATACTTATTGGTGTGAGATGTCCTCATCCTAATGACCATTAATGCTAGATTTACACAATAAAAACTTACTGAAATGACTTTAATCAGTACTTTTAAATCAGGGTTGTAACACTGAAGTTATTCAGTAATTTCTTAAAATTCCATTGTAACTCTGTAGTTTATACATAGGAGTAAAATCTGTAATGTTTGTTTGCATGTGGTGTGAGAGAGAGATGCATGCACATGTATAAATTGCCTTCAGATAAAATTTGAGAGGTTGTCCCTGTAGAACATCATTATAAATGAGACTGTTTTTAATACAACCATGTAAAACATATTTTCAAGTTTATAAAAAAATGACTGTGATTTATTCTTGTCAGAGAAACAGGCCTTTACAGTTCTCTGAACTTTGTCTATTTTGTGTTGGTCTTCAAAATTTTATTTGCTTTTTGAGAGAGAGAGAACCATCAAGTAGATGCATTCATTGGTTGCTTCTTGTATATATCCTGACCAGAGTTCAAACCCACAACCTTGGCATATTAGGTAGACTGTCTAACGTGGCCAGGGCTGGTGTTGTTTTTTGTTATTGTTCTCACCTCCTTTTGTGCCTTTAATTTTTGACTGCTATAGGAAGATCATTGTGTGGCAGAAATTTATTTTCTATTTTAGATAATTTAATAGTAACTGAGACAATAATTCAATGTATTTTTCATGTACATTGGCCAAAAAACCCCTTCTGAAACCCAAGCTCTTCAAAACCGCTTAAAGATTTTCTTTTTCTTTTTTTGAATTTTTATTGGTCCTTTATTCAGATGGCCAGCAATCTGAGAAGAGGATGAGTTCATAACCTAAGGGACCATCTTACATTTCTTTCCAAGCCAGCCTTTTTATAATAGAGAACAAAGTGTGGTAAGGGGTTTTGAAATTCAGGGAAAATTAGATTAAAAAAAAACCCTGCAGCATTCTCACCCTGGGCAGTTAGTTACCTGTTCCCAGGGGCTGGTGGTGGTCTGTCTCTCCCTAGAACACAATGGCCCAGATGCCTTCTCTTGTTTCCCAGGTAGTGGTCTCTAGCTATGCCCCAGGAGGTCTGCTGTCTTTCAGGGGTGTGGTGGGCCTTATGTGCAGTTCCTGAAACAATAACTTTAACATATGCATTACCTACTGGGCTTATTAACTATTTACCTTAAACTAAAAACTTCCAACTCTTGAGTCCCCTATAATTCCCACACTGTTAGTTTTAAAATATCTTATTTCTATAAGATTAGTTAGGTTGAAACAGCAGTCCTTCCACATATTAGAAACCATAGTGGACAATTTAACATGAACATAAGCATAAGGTATACCAGTAGTGGTGGTGCAATTCATCTCCATACCTGCTGAGAGCACAAAACAGTTTTTAGTATGGTTGACAAAAGTTGCACACTCTGTAGCTGGAGCTACATTAGTGACCTTTAAGGAAAGCATTTCCCTGTTTCTTATAGTTACCAGTGGTCCCCAATTACAAATATCAGAGTAGGTCATTTACTTTTTGATATGCTTATATGCAGTATAATTTCAAAGGCTTTCAAAAGGAGTACAGACACAAGACATGAAGTGAAACTTTATTTAACATAAGGTCCTCCTGCAAGACAAAAGTCAGAAATATTCAGAACATTTTTGCTAAATACACCCAAATATTTTCATCCCGTTTGAAAGGAATAAGTTGTCCATAGCAGGGGGTTAAACAAGATGTAAAGAAAAGAACATAAATTCAAGGTGGATAAAAGACTTAAATATAAGCTGTGACACCATTAAAATCCTAGAGGAGAACATAGGCAGGAAAATCTCAGATATTTCATGCAGCAACATTTTTACTGATATGTCCCCTAGAGCAAGGGATATAAAGGAAAGAATAAACAAATGGGATCTCATCAAAATTAAAAGCTTCTGCACAGCTAAAGAAAACAGCATTAAAATAAAAAGAGAACCAACTATATGGGAAAACATGTTTGCCAATGATACCTCAGACAAGGATTTAATCTCCAAAATATACAAAGAACTTACACGACTCCACTCCAAGAAGATAAGCAACCCAATGAAAAAATGGGCAAAGGACTTGGACAGGCACTTTTCCAAGGAGGACACACAGAGGATTCACAGACACATAAAAAGATGCTCAGTATCACTAGCCATCAGAGAAATGCAAATTAAAACCACAATGAGATACCACTTGACACCGGTCAGAATGGCCATCATAAACAAAGCAACAAACAACAAGTGTTGGAGAGGTTGTGGAGAAAAGGGGACCCTAGTTCACTGCTGGTGGGATTGCAGACTGATACAACCAGTATGGAAAACAGTATGGAATTTTCTTAGAAAACTAAAAATGGATCTGCCTTTTGACCCAGCAATTCCACTGCTAGGATTATATCCTAAGGACCCTGAAACACCATTCCAAAAGAACCTATACACCCCAATGTTCATAGCAGCACAATTTACAATAGCCAAGTGCTGGAAGCAGCCTAAGTGCCCATCGGTAAATGAATGGATGAAAAATCTATGGTACATATACACAATGGAATTCTATGCAGCAGAACGAAAGAAGGAGCTCCTACCCTCTGCAACAGCGTGGATGGAACTGGGAAGCATTATGCTGAGTGAAATAAGCCAGGCAGTAAAAGACAAATACCATAAAATCTCACCTTTAACAGGAACCTAAGCAACAAAACAAACAAGCAAGCAAAATATAACCAAAGAAATTGAAATACAAAACAGGATGACAGTATCCAGAGGGGAGAGAGGAGGGAATTTCAGGGGAAAAAGGGAGGGGATCACAGGAACAAGTACAAAGGACACATGGACAAAAACTAAGGGGGGTGGAAATGGGAGGGAGGTGGGGAGCACTGCGGGGGTGGACTGGGATGGGAGTAAAAGACAGAGTACTGTACTTGAACAACAATTAAAATAAAAACAAAAAAAAAAAAAGAACAAGAACATAAGTCATCGTTTTGTAATGATGACTTTATCCTAGGATTGTCTGCTAGTGCTTTCTTTATTCTGGTGTGATGAGTCCAAGGTTTTATTCCTGCCAGCTTCACCATGGTAGGGGTGGTGAGGAGTATGTCCCAAGTTTCAGTCCACTTTTCTTCCAGTTGGCTTTCTGGAGGTGCTATCACCCAAGTCTTGAGTATCACCTTGCCTGCAGGCTCCAAGAAATGCAGCAAACCTGTGGGGGAGAGGTCTCTGATACAGGCAAGGTCATTCATCACAGCTAAAGTCTGACTTAAATGTACATTTTCTTTACCTTCACTTCTTGATCTACATACATGTCTCCCACCCCAATCGTAGCCTGAAGTGATCACCTGTACACAATTTAATAAAAATTCAACTGAATTTCAGTTTGAGGAGCCACCCTTATAAAAGGTTTTCTTTTTAAATAGACTGCATTTGTTTCCTTTTTATTAAGTTAGAAAGAAGAGTTCTAAATATTAGTATCAAGAAAATATTTATGAAAGTAGATATTTAAATGAGGGAAATCTATGAAAAAAATATCCACATTAGCCAAATGTGCATAGTTACACAAGATATACATTCTGAAGTTGAATGAAACTTGTAAATCAGGAAATCATAAGTGGAGTGTTTTCTTTATGGTTCTCTATCACAAGTAATTGCAATAATTTTTTACATGACTATAATTTCCTGTGTGCCTCAGGGTGCTCTAACATTCTTGAAGATGCCTGTTAGGAAAAAAATCTTTTAAGAAAACACTAAAAAAAACATAATCCTCCACTATGATTTTTGAGATTTGATTTATCAATAACTGGACATTAAACTCAAGGGTAGCTCTGGGAATAGAAATTTATCTAGCTAGATGAGTGTTTCAGACAGCGGAAACAGTGGGTACACAAACAGGACATATTGGGCCATGCATTTGGGAAAAAGATTTCAGGATTTCCATTTTTGTTTAATATAGCATATGGATCATGAGGGAGGAAGAGAAGTAGAACTAGAGCTGGGGCTGAATAATATGGGACTTTGAATGCCATGTTAAGGCTATTAGTCTTTATTCTGTAGGTCATTAGGAGCAATTGAATATGAACAGGAGTGTGATAGTCATTTATAGTTTTTAGTGTACTTTTGCCAAGCAATGCTCTAGGCATCACAGTACATCCCTGAACCAAACAGATGAATATCCCTGTTCTCATGGAGCTCATGGACAAATGATGATAATAATAATAAGTTACAGACTATGTTAAAATGTGGTAAGTCCTAGTGAAATAAGGAAAAGTAGAGCACAGTAAGGCAGGTCAGGAGTGCACAGAGGAAATGGGTGTTTCCATTTAAATAGGATGGACAGAGTAGGCTTCACTGAGCAAAGACTTGAAAGGGGAAGTGATAATGGTGGAGTAAGCTGTATGGATAATGGAAAAGAGCATTCTAGGCAGAGGGAAGAGCTACCACCTACGGCTTATTGCCTTACTGAGGAAAAGTGAGGTGCTTAGTGTGACTGGAGCAGAGTGGATGAAAGAGCCAGTAGTAGGAGGTGAAGTCAGAAGGATATAGAGACTGTGAATATCAATAGGACCCTGTTGGCCATTGTAAGGATTTCGACTTTCACTCACAGTGAAAAGAGATAGTCATTGGAAAGCTTTGAGCAGAGGAGTGACATGATCTTATTTTCCTGTTAACAGTATCACTTTGGTCTGTTTAAAACTAACTGTAGGATGATGAGGGTGGAAGCAGGGAGACAGATTAGGAGGTTATTCCAGAAATCTAGGTAAGAGGTGATGGTGGCTTGAACCAAATTTCTGCTTTAAGACAAGGACTTCAGCGGTAAGAAAGGAATGGAAAGCAGAGGTAACTATTAGGAGGCTGTTGCCTGCTGATTGGAATGTAACCTGGGATGGTTTGTGTGAGGATGAAAAGGGAACTGCAGATAGATTACCACGGGACTTGACAGCTGTTTGACTATAGGGAATGAAGAAAAGGGAAGAGAGCAAGGTGACATGGACATCTTAAGTCTGGATAAATGAAATGCAGATGTAACCATTAATAAATGTTACTCTCCTTTTTGAAAGTCTGTCCTGACCCTCTGAGGCATTTTGTCCACTTTGTGCTCATGTAGTGTTTCCGCCGAGGTATAAATTATATACCCACTTTTCCCTTCTGCCACATGCCTAGAAATGGCCTGACTTTTAGAATTGTGGCATTATTAAAGGAGTAATTAAGAAGGTAAAATTTAAGAATTATGAAAGAATGGATAATCTAAATTAGCATATAGTTTGTATATGGAGAATAATTAATTAGCCACTCGAAGAACATAAAGTACATTGGTGAAATTGAGTTCAGTAGATGGCGTGTAAGATGTGCTGGGGAAGGACTATGGGTGCTAGGGGAATGTTCTTTGGGATTATGCTTTCACCCCCTAGGTAATGATGGCAAAAGACCGTTACCCCAAAAGCGGGTATCTGTGAATTTGAGATTCCTATAAACTGTTTCAATTCAGTAATTCAGTCCTAATATCCTAGAGCTTAATTATGCTCACAGAAAAGGTCATGTATTAACTAAGTTTTAGTATGAAATAATAATTAGACCTGTGGTCCTTGGACAAGTCACTTATCTTCAAGCTGCAGTTTCATCATTTGTAAATTGAGAGGTTTTGACTAGATGATCTCAGATTCCATCCAAATTTAATATTTCTAACTCCATAATGTATGGTTAATATTAGGACAGAAATATATTGATTTTAAAAAAAGAGGAAAAATTCAAGTCTATTCCCATAAGACAAGGTAAAAATATAGCTAGCAATACTTTTTTTCTTGTTTCTGTCCCTTATATTAAACTGTTAACATACACTCAGTTGAGATATAGACTTAAAGCTTTTCAAACATATGTGTACTTTAATTTAGACAATTGGAGCAAATCAAATCATATTTTTCCCTAATTTACATACTCAGTTTGGAGAGATACATCTGATTCCAATCTTGAGTTTATAACCCTACCATAAGGGAAGAGAAGAAAAGGAGTTGCTTGAAGAACTGTATAATCTATCTAATTATAATACTGGTGGAAAGGTACATATCTGGATGGTAACAGGGTAGTTGAGGCACTTTTGAGACTTTGGCATTTTTGTACTCTGATTTGACATTACAGGAGATCATGAAGCTTGTCATTGTGTGTAAAACAGTTTTCAGTAATCCACTGGGAAAATTAAAGAGAAAATTAGAGATAGTCCTAGGGAGAATTGATCTCTCTTAAAATGTGTTCAGTTCTGATATAACTAATCCTGTCTCTTAGTTAATCCTTTTCTTAGACAGTAAAGACTGATTGGGGTCTGTGTCAGCAGGCTGTGATGAAGACATTGTATATAGATATAGAAGTGTAGATCCCTGAAAGAATCAGCGAATTGAAACTGGAAAATGAACTGTACATATAATAGTGTATTTGTCCCAGCTGATACAGGGGAGAATGATCTTTAACAGCATTTGGTTGGTGGTATTTGAAGACAAAATAACTTCCTTAAAACCCATAATGGGCCCTGGCTGGTGTAGCTCAGTGGTTGAATGTGGGCCTGTGAATCAAAGGATCGAAGTTTGATTCCCAGTCAGGGCATGTGCCTGGGTTGCAGGCCAGTTCCCAGCAGGGGATGCATGAGAGGCGACCATACATTAATATTTCTCTCCCTCTCTCCTTCCCTTCCCCTCCCCTCTAAAGATAAATAAATTAAATTTAAAAAAACCCTCATAATGGACTTCTCCCCACCAGTGAGAAGATCATGTTTTTCTCAGTAAAGAAGGATGTAACCATGAATGACCAACTAAATGCATATTGTTCAGCTTATGTTGTAGGGAATAAATGTACAGGATATAGTGGGAGGCTTAATTTCAATTCCTAATGTGAATTTTAAGCAAAACCTGTTCCTCTGTAATCATGTTTCTTAGTTGACAGTTAAACACATTTATAATATATTATAATAAGAACTGCCCTTCATGCTGAGAGTGTGTGATTGTAAGACCTTGAAGTATCTTCTGAATCATGAGAGAGTACTAAATGACTAAAAATAACTTTGCTTACTTTAATACTGCTTTATTGCTTGAGTATTGCTGTATTCTGGTTCTTCAAATCATGGTGCCACTGTATGTTAAGTGATAGCTTTCATTAATTACTGTACTTTATTAGCTAGAAAATATTTCCAATTATTCTCAGCATTGTAAGTATAAAACTGCATTTAAAAAAAGTGTTGGAGTTTTTTAGAAATGGGAATATATTAATGGAATCACTAAGTTCAATTTTATCTACACTATTTATAAAGGTGTCATTTAAATATCCATCAGATGTAACAGAGCTCTAGACTGAAATGTTTTATTATATTTCGTTATTGTTAAATGGGACATTTTCCCTATTATTCACATATATTTTTTGGTATTTTAAAATTTTACATATTATAAAAACATGATTATTCATTTTAGAACTTAGAAAATTTTGAAAGGGCTTAATGACTTTGCTGATCATTTCTCATGTTTGAGCGTTGTGGTCATAATGTCTGATCCAAATGTGACTTTGGTACCTTGGGCATCATCTTTAAAAACAAATAGACACCCCTAATCCTTCATTTTTATTCTTAAAAAGTTGTTCTTTTCCTTTTGTGAAAAATGTACTTGTTTATATATTTAAACTGATTCTTTTTGACTAGTTATACTTGATAAAATAAAAATTGGGAATCATCCCATTATTATTTTGTTATTTTCTCAATGAATTTCTCTTATTGACAGTTTTTTTTTTCTTTTGGTTTTACTAGAACATTCAAATAAAAACTTTGGCAGATGATGTGGTAAGGTGGTCTTAGTAGCATGTTATTACATTACTCATGCATGTTGCCTTTTTACTAAAGTGAGTGGACATTAAAGCATTGATATGCAAAAGATATAGAATGTTTGGATATTTACAAAATACAGTAGAATGGAAGAATTTTCAATAGAGACACCTCTTTGTTTGAATAGTAACATAAACAATGATATAAAATCTCAACAAAATTTTGATATTATCATCTTGATATACAAGGTCTGTCCAGAAAGTATCCAGCCATTTACTATGAAAAATAGACACATTTACTGAAGAAGATACAAGATACAAGAAGCATTGAATGTAGGACAATGATGCCTCCGTCCCTTTCAAAGTAGGCACCTTGGGACCTCACATGGTTCTCCCAGTCGCTATAAGCTGCCCTGTCATATTTTCCTGAATCTTATTGATGGTGTGAAATCTCATCCCTTTCAAAGGTCATTTTAGTTTTCGGAAAAGCCAGAAGTCACAGGTCGCCAAATCTGGGCCATAGAGGGGTTGAGTCACCTGGGCGATTTGATATTTCACCAAAAAACTGTGCAGGAGACATGATACATGAGCAGGCACATTGTTGTGATGAAGCTGCCAATCATGAATTGCTCATAGCTGTGGCCTTCTGAGGCCTTCTGAATCATCCAGATAGTTTTTACAGAGCAATATTCAAGCTTCATGCAAAATTTGATATTGTTTCATTGCTCTATACCCTCAGTCATTTTGAATGTGATGGCCACATTGCACATAGGCTTACTCCATGATGTCTTCTGCCCCCACTCACTATTACAGTGAAGTCATCATTGTTCACACATGCGCATTCCAGTCCACTCTCCTTGGCTGCCAGGTTACATCAGTGTCATGCAAACCATTCTTATCATATTAATAATGGTTGGACTTTTCCCAGACAGACCTTGTATACTTAAACCAAATTTGTTTTATCTCTGTAAATATCACTCTGAAAAACTTCTTTACTTTCTAGCCAAGTAAATTGACTGTGCATATATTAACTACTAATGTGAATATTGGAAGAAATTAATGTGAAATAGAAAGGAAATTAAGTTAATTATGTCAGATTTTAAAATCCTTCAATGTTTTTTGAGCTGAATCTGTCATAATCATACTTTAAAAGTTGTGGGCTTTAAAATTTATATGTGGCCTTTTATAGCTAAACTTTAAAAAATGGTGTTTTAAGCAATGCAAGTTTTTTACTTGGTGAAGTTACCTATCTACAAATAATGTTAAATATTATTAGTGATTTAAGGAGGTGAGAATATGTGGCTTAGCTTTATTTTCTTATCAAGATCCAGCTGAAAGTAAATGCCAATTTTCTATATAGAAATGAAGGACATAGTGGATGATCATATATGTATGCAAATAATGCTACTCAGTAGAAAAACTAGCACTGAAAAGTTAAATATTAAGTGATAGGACAGGAACAGTTGATTTAATGGTTGATTGCATATTTAAATGCTTTTATGTCCATGTCTTTTAGTTAAGTTTGACTGTTGGATATGTATTCAGCTTATTTGGGATTGCTTAATATATTTTTATTGGAGTTGTTTGAAGATATACTACATATCTAAACCAATTTAATTTTCCTCAAAGAATTTAAAAAATTTTGAAAACATAGTTGAAAAAGTTATTAAAAAGAATGAATCCTAATGTGAACACTGGGATAGGAACCAGGGACTCGTGAATTTAGCAAGTCACTTTTTCTGTGAAATGAGAGACTTGGTCTAGATGATTTTCAAGTTTCTTTCCAGCTCTAAAATATTATTATTTATATAATTTCTTTGTAAGTAAGCTTGTACTAAAATCATTTTTGTAATCCTAAATAAGCTGCTTAAATCTGCTCATATTTCTTTCAAAATACACCTTTTAATAAAAAAGTGTTTGAATCAAAATGAAAAGTATGTTTTTTAATGGGGTCAACAGATATTTACATAAGTTGCGGTAATAACTTCTTGATGCTTTTTGTACTGTTGAAGTAATTTATAAGGCTCATTTGTGTGTCAGTGAAGATGTGCTGTCCTTGAACGTAACACGTGTCTGCTTGTTTAACATGAGCTGACAGTGTGCATGTGTTTCCTAACAGAAACCAGAATAAAACTGAGTTGCATTCAGTTTTATGGTAATTGCTAATTTTTGATGTGTAATGTTTTGTGGTTTAAAACAGAATGGCCTGTTTAGATGCAGCTGGAGTTGTCAACCCACTTCCTGTGAAATAACATGCTAATTATTAGAGATTGTACATGGGATCAATGGTTCAGAATAAATATCCATGAAGTAGCAAGTTCTTCATAATAGTGTTTGTAGGATTAAGATATTTCTGTTTATGCTGTGTATCCAGTAAATGGAAAAGGTGATGTCTTGTTAGTCCAACTTTTTAGGGAAGAAGGGAGGAGAAGTAGTAATAGTAGTAAGAACAATAATAATAAATAGCAGCTAAGTACACTAAACACATCTACTTATTTAAATCTCACAATAACCCTATGGTGTAGGTACTATCATTATTTATTTATATAACATACTTTAAGTCATTATTGCTATTTTACAGATGAGGAAGCAGGGAGGACAACTGGTTTGCACAGGCTAACTGAGCTAGCGAAAGGCAGATTCATACCTGGGTAGTCTGGCCTCAGGGTCTGTGCTGTTACCTATTGCATCTACTGCTGCACTGACAAAGCATTCACAGATACTTGTCACAACTTTTGGCACTTTGAAGAAAAGAGGCATTACTATATTTTCCCCTTATAATTGGATATCGGAAGCTCTTTTCATTTTCTTTCTCTTTTTCTCATGGTTTGAAAGTTGCCAACAAAGACACATTCTTCTGGAAACTACCACATGACTTTGATGCAGGCCTTTTGTTTACCTACTTCCTATGCAAAAACTAATGAGAAAGGACTAAGTTTTAATTTTTGAGGATTTTTTCCACCCCCCAGACTGCTGAGGCTGAAGAGCTACTTAAGGGTTTCAAAATAGTACAATCTCTAACTACCGCTTGCTGCTTAAAATAATATCATACTAAGTGCCATTTTGATTTTTCAGTTTTTCATGTTTGTGATTCTTGATCTCTTTTTTCAGCTTATTTTTTTTTCTCTTTGCAGCGTGACCGAATTACAAGTTTCAGGAAATCTACTGTCAAAAAAGAGAAACATCTTATTCAACATCCTATTGATTCTCAAGTTGCAATGAGTGAATTTCCAGCACCTCAGCCATTATATGATGAACGATCTTTAAATTTGTCAGAAAAGGAAGTGCTGGATCTCTTTGAAAAAATGATGGTAAGGTCGACCCCTAATTTTGTTGTAATTTTAAAATGTGTGGCCAAGAATAACACTGGGTTTTAAGTAGGTATGTTTGTGTGCACTGTGCTTATAATCACATAAAGGAGAGACCATAAACTTGTTGATACAGCAGGACTGATTTCAAAAGTATGTTTTTTGAGCTAAACATTCATACTTATTTCCTGCAGTATAAGCTCCTAAAAAGAGGGGCTGTCTTATTTACTTTTATTTTCTAATAGTTTGTAGGCTCTGGCACATCAAATCAATCTTTCAGTTAACTAATTTGTGTTACTGTTTCTAGAAAGCATAAGAGGACTGAGTTCTTTGTTGCTGCACAAGGTATCTTGCTGGGTGTATGAAGTAGAGTTGGGAGGAAAGAATGTATATAGACAGTAATGGGAGCAAAGGAATTAATTCCTTCAAGTTTGTTCAGTAGCAACATTCATACAACCAATATTTCCTAGCATGTTGCTTATGTTTTATAGCTCGTGGTCTAGATTATTTCTTATAATGGATAGTAGATATAGTATTTTGAATATTCAATAGTTTATGATAGGAGAGGGGATAGATGAGGATTTGGGCCGTGTTACATTGGTTTACTTGACCAGAAAAGAAGTGGAGATCCTTACTCATGATTCATTCATTTATAATTCTGTCCCACTTATGATCGTAAAACTTTTTTGGTAGATGTCTATTTATCTGGTGTTAGAGTTTACAGGAGTTTCTATGGTCCCTTCACTTGCACCAAAATAAAAAGTTAAGAATCACTGAAAATCTAGACCCTTCTATCCTGCTCATATTATGGTGGTAAGAAGCTTGTCACCACCCTTCTCCCCACCCCCACGGTTTCCCTCCTGTGCCTAGAAGAAGAGGTAACAGGCCTTCAGTAAACATCAGTTGAAAGTTGTTGAATGAATACAAAATAATTCTCTTCATCCTTGAACTTTTCCTTGATTGTTCCTCCTGTCTAGCCACAGATGGCCTCTGGCTTGTCCCCTGACACAAGTCCTGACATTCCTACCCTCTTAAGCTCTTCCTCTTCATCCCGTGGTCCACCCTTGTACCCTCCTTTTGCTATTGCCCCTTCCATGTCAGTTTGAAGCATCTTTCAGCAGCCCTTTCTCTAGTGAAGTCTATTATCTGCTGACCTTGATAAAAGCCCCTGGTAATCCTTTTGACTTTTCCCTTTCTATTCATTTTGGTGATTTCAACTATGATATTGATAACCCATGCTTTTTTGCTCTTAGTTCCTTGGTTTCCTAAACTCTGACCTATGCATCTATGTATTCAGCTAATTATTGGCATGCATACACCTTCAACTGTGCCATTCTTGGGAATGATTTTACCCATATAAGATTTTTAACTCTGAAATTCTCCTCAGAAGCTAAATAACCTATGCTACCTATCCCAGGCTCCTAATTTTACAAAGCATGTATTGTGTAGTGGTTATGAACATGGACTTGGGGTCATTCTGACTTGGATTTGACTTCTGGCTCTGCCAGTAATCGCATTACCTCTGAAAGGTCATATAAACTTCTCTACAGTTTGTTTTCCTTAACTGTAACAAAGGTATAAAAGGATCTACCTCATATGGTTATCTTTAGGATTCAAGGAGATGATATTCCTAGAATAGTGCCTGCCATAGAAACTTTCTGTGTAAATAACTGTATAAATGTGTGTTACAGTCCCTTTCTTTATCAAATAAAGTTTTGTTCTTTCATCAGTTGCCAATACTTCTAGATCACCTAGATTGCCCCTCAGTTTACCACTTAGTTGCCTTATTTTAATCACCTAAAACGATGATAATAATAGAAACAAGGACATTCCTTGATACCATTAACACTTTTAACCTTTTATTTTTTTCACTCAAATCTCACTCAAATTATACTTACTGCTTTAATCTGCCAATTGGTTGCCAATTTGTACTGTATTGAAATAGTTCTTTGAGCTTATTGGGGCCACTGCACTACTCCAGCTCGCTTAAGTTTGACACTTCTAGGCCATCTTCCACTCCATTGGTGTTCTCAGTCACTTTTGTTGCTTGCCAAATCCCTTTGGCTCTGCTTTTGCAATGACTCTTACATCTGTTTCCTCAATTGTCTTCCAGATGCTCTTGTCCTAGTTTCAACAGTATGTGTCTCTAGTTGTTTCTGGTAGGCTACTAAAATTGTCTCCTAACTGGTCTTCCTCCTGTCCTTCAGATTTTGTCTGTTCTACTCAACAAATTCCATAATAATGATTTCAAAACATTGCTTTTCCAAAGCCCCAAGTAGGCCCTGATGTTTTCAGACAATTATTTTATATGTCCCACCTCTAGTACCTCAACTATGGTCCTAGATGTCTATTTCGCACCTTTAGTTTGATGTTCAGTCCTCACAACTCTTAACCTATCTTTATACTTTGATGATGACCTTGCTGCTTAATTTACTGGGTAAATTGAAACAATCAGAAGGGAACCTCTACTACCGTATGTATCTACCTAGCTTTTAGTATCTATACTCACATAGTTTGTCTTGCTACCTGTCACCATCGGTGAACTTTTTATGCTTCAAATCCTTCTATTTGTGTACAGTTTCTATTTCTTTTCAACTATTCAGGGATGTTACTCCCAATAATTTTTCTCCTCTCACCTCTCACATTCCCAGCAGCATGCAAACCTGTCTCATTTTACAAAACCTTTTCTTGACCTTATCTCCCTTGCCAGCTACTGCTCTATTTTTACTCTCCTTTGAAGCAAAACACCTCCCCTAAATTTGTTTATATTGATTGTTTCTGATTTCTCTCCTCTCACTTCCTCTCCTAAACTCCCTCCAGCCCAGATTCCATCTCATTATGCCATCAAATTTGTTATCTGTGTCACCAAAGATTTTCATGCTGCTGAATCCCATGAAATCAGTTCTCAGTTCTCATCTTAATTCACTTACCAGCAGCATTTGATGCAGTCCATCCTTCTCTCCAATTTGAAATGCTTCCCCCCTCCACTCTCCAACGTTGATTTGATTTTCCTCCTATTCTTTGGGATGCTTGACAAGAGAGAAGTCACCTTAACGGTGCTGATACAATTTATTATTTGGGATTTTGAGTAATGATATATTTTGGTGAAAGTTTAAATAATGCTAAAGGCAATATTCAAATACAACCTTATCTTACTCTGATAATTGAAACTCTTGTTATGCCTGAGGATCACAGCTATTAACAGCAGTTCTCATTGTACAGGCTCATAGATGTAGATAATAGGGAATATTAGGCTGAAACTTTAATTACTGTTGGATGTTCTTTTAAAGTATTAACTTTTATTTGATTATTATAACTCCTATTTAATTAATAATAGCTCACTTTTAAAAAATCACTTGGCTCTTTATAGCTAAATAAAATCCTGGAATGGGTCTAGTTAATTAAAATATTTCAGTGGTTAGGTTTCACTTTACTAGCATATTAGTAGATTATTAATGTTTCATTGACTCTGCCATGTACTCTATGCATTGGTATGTCATTTTTCATATTGTGAACATTCAATGACACAATAGTAGGTGTTTTGAGTAATGATATCAGTAACTATTGATGACATATTTAAAGCTTCACATTTGAAACTGTTTGGTGATTGCTTATTTTTTTAGAGCACAAGCTATTTATTAGCAGT